>CAUJNA010000113.1:2535656-2685656 GCA_963377175.1 Effrenium voratum
CGGAAAATCGGGTCTCGGCCAACGGAAAGTGCGCCCTGAAATGGGTTAGAGCTTCAGAATTCCGGGTGATTCCCATTTTTTATGGGTAGGTCTCCCCCACAAAACCGAAAGGTACCTGGGAGGTTGCTGTGTTTTCTACAAAGGCTGCTTGTTTTCCTCAGTGTTCATTGCAGGTACCGCCTGGGAGCTTGGATTCTGAGGGGGCAAATGCTGTTTTTCTTTTTTTTTGTGTTTAAAATCAAAAACAGTTTCTCGGTGTTTGGCCCGCAAAAATGGCTGGTCTCCTTTTAGCTTCCTGCCGAAAACCAACTGAAGGGCTCAAACAAAATACATGTCGTGAGCCTGACTTCATTGGGGGTATATACCGATCTGCCCCATAGTTGTGCTAAGGTTGCCACATGCTCGAGGCGACAAATTCGTGCCCTGCTCCCCGCTGAGCCACCCACAAGGCCCACACTCAGTGCCGCTGTCGCCTGAGTTGGTGGTTTGGGAGCAAAGGGAATCACTAGTGTAAAAGCAAACAAGCCGTCCTGTCTTTAAGGGGGCAAACATGACCTTGCGGAGAAAACAACTCGACTTGCACAGTCTCTTGGGGCAAACATGTTGCAAGGTCCATTCTGCATTAGGGTCTTGTTCAAAAAACCGTGAAGGCAAACGTCTGGATTAGCCAACGGAAGCCGCACATCGCGAGGAGTTGGGGCCTGTAAATTACTGTCTGGAGGGCTTGAAGCACATGACTTAAGCTGCAGACAGTTGCTCGTTTCTCCAATTAACGTGCTTGTGTGTGTGTGTGTGTGTGGGTGTGGATGGGTGCGGAATTGCGTGCATGTCTTTGCAGGGGTGGGTGTTGGTGTGGGTTTGGGTCGGGGTGTGCTTCCTCGTGTGCGTGTGCGTCTGCGTGTGCCTGTGGGTGTGTGGGTGTAAAGATGTTTGGTTTTTGAGGGTACCTGTGTTGTGCTGGTGTAGAGAGATTTCATCAGGAATATTACTGTTGTTGGGCCCCGCTATATTCGCCCCAAACATCCTACATCCAACCCAGACCATCAGCCACGAACCATGTCCATAGGATTTCCCAAGTGTCCCAAGCACGCGACTCCCCTCCCAAACTTGCCCGGAAACCGGGGGACCGTGCCATCGCCGCAAGAAACTGACGACTTCTTGATTCGAGCTACCTACTGGGGGGGCATTCTACCTCCCATCCGCTCGGATTGATGTGTCTAGTCCGGCCAGCTGCACGGGGAGCAGACCAAAGGATTCTCCGACTGTAGCGAGCTGGCAATGGAGTACGTGTTCAGCCGATGATCGGCGAAAACAAAGAAGTCCCTATCAACCCCCTGGCCAGCACCGACGAGATTGGTAGGAGAAATTGCCAGTTTAGAAGTGCTCTTGATTTGTTCAACTTAGTATTGGGCCTGCTGGGATTTTGCCAAATTGAATCATCACTCGGGCGGCCTTTCTTTGGAGGACTGGATTAAATGGCGGTGTCAGGGACAACCCCTCCCAAAAGCCAGAGCTGAGAACCTCCAACACTCACTTTGTTTGGACCCAGTTGGAGGGTTCTCGGATTACGCAGGAGGCTCCGTGTGGGTCCGTCTTTTTCTTGATGGCACCCTGTTTGGGGTGGTTTAAAAGGGAAACTGCCCTGCGGTCCTCTAACACGGAACACAGCAGTGAGTTTCCATGTGGACAGGAGGCTAACAGGAAACCATCCATGTTCTTGCTGGTGCGATAGGTAGGGAATGAGGGAATGACCTGGGGATTCCCTTAAAAGAAACCACCAGTTGGACGGTTTTTTAAGGGTCATCTCATTTCTCATTCCCAAGAGCGGTTTGCAAAGAGTTGCCGGACCAGGGAATGAACCCAGGAGTTGGTCTTGAAGGAAACCACCAGTTGGATGGTTTATGGGGGGGGTCCTTCCATTTCTCATTCCCTGCATCTCTCGCCCCAGCCAATTCCCCCCCCCATTTTAACTCACTTGCTGAGTGGATGGCCCAAAAAAAGTCCATTTTTTGTATTTACCACAAAAACGGTCTTCCCAAAATATGAAAGTTCATGAACTCAGGAGCTGAGTTCAGAGCCCATGTGCGCCTCGCTTGCTTGCTTCCGAGCGGCTGCTTGGCACAAGGAGGGCACGATGCAGCACAGCAGCAGGGTCGGCCGCCGGCCCAGCTTGTCCTACGTGGGCGTCTCACCTTTTCTTAGGGAGGCGCCCTGTTTTTGAGGGGGTGAAAGGAACACCGAAATCCATGTTAGTTAGTTTTTTGCGGGTACTGTAACCGACTTCTTTGGAGTCTGCTCAGGTTGGTAACAAGGGGAATCCCAAAGGCAAACCGCGAAACCGCCTTTGGGGGTACCCCTCTTCCCCCACATGCTGGAAGGCCCCTGCATGTGTCACACGGGTTTGTTTGTCTATCTGTCTGCCTGCCTGTCAGTCACATCATCTGTATGCAAGCATGTGTGCGATGGATACATGCATGCACATGGCAGCAAGTACTCGGTTCCCCTCAGGCGCATGATCGTACTCATGGAGTTCTCTCAGGCCCAGAGTGCTATCTCAGAAGCTCTGAGGCAGCACGTTATCCTGAGAGAGAGGGATGGAATGAAAGTACCGCCACGCCCCTGAATGCATGCATGCACGTATGCATGTGCGCAATCTGATCATAAGTCGTTTCTCATCATTCACCAGGTGCCATACCATGTTTCCAAAAGCTAAGTGTTTTTGCAGGCTCGGCACCTGTTTCAGGTCAGTTTCAAAGGAAACCAACAGGAAACATGGGAAGAAAATAACAGACTTGGGCCCAAACTTTGGGGCCCTGCACCAAAGGTCCAATGCGTGGTTCCAAACGGGTCTCTCTTAGGGGAACCCCCTAGTATGGATTTCGGTGGTTTGCCTTTTGCTTTCCTTTTTCCACCAACACCAAGAAAGGTTGATTTGTCCTGCTGTGTTCCCTTTTTCACCACCACCCCCCCCCGCAAAAAACAAACAAACGGCCTTTCCCTAGAAATAGCGACACACCCAAACGGTTTTCTCGGGTCCAGCAGCACGCCCATGGTCACCGGGCCCAAGCAGTAGCCCATGGCGAAGCCTGAGACCACCAGACTCTCCTGGCGCCGACCTTTTAGATGTTCGTTTAAGGGGAACATATGGGAGTTGATCCATATTCCCTTCGGCCCCAAAATGACCATAGGCAACTGTTTCCATTTAGTGGGAAATATCATCTTTTTTGTGGTCTTCCCCAATGTCGTCGATCAACCCCAATATCTCTTTTTGTGCAATCCAAGTTTAAACCAAGGTAAATGAATATACTAGTCTTGATGAGCAAGCCTTAAACCAAGGCTAAACCCAGTTGATCTAATTCTGATCCTCGAAGGTCTTGTAGCTATTATTCTGGATACACCAAGGTGTTTGTGTGTAAAGGTTAAGCCAAGGTTAAACCCTTTGTTCTACGTTTGGTCCTTCCAACATATGTGTTGTGCGTACCCTTCCTGCCATTTACAGAAGGCAGCAAACGACCCTGCCATGTTGGTGGGTGGTAGGGTGACGGTTAAGAAACAAGTTAAACCCATTGGTTCTACTTCGCTATAAAGGTCGATGTACGCCTTAATCATAGAGCAGGTAGTGGACCCAACTGCAATGACCAATGAGAAGGTAGTCTACTAAGTTTGGGACATACTTACCCGAAGCCGAGGGGGAACAACGAGCTTCAACATGCCGCGCAGGCAACAAACCGTTAATGGACAAACCCACAAGGCGCATCAGTTAGGGTTTGTGGTTTCTCATCAGTTGGGATAGATGAAACTGGTTGATAAACCACTAATCCCGACTGGTGCGTTTTGAAACCTCATGTGTGCCATCACGGTTCCCTTAGGAATACTGTTTGGCACGTTGTCTAGAAGCCCAAGAGGTGACCATCCCCCCCACGGTGAAACTGCTGTCCACTAACATGAAATCTACCTGTCCCCTTTTCAGAATATGGTCCTGAACACCCGCCCACTCAGGCTCCATAGTGGATGGGCCTGTAGGCTCCAAAAAACATCGCACCCAGTACTGTTCATAGTGTCCCCAAAATGGTTAAAACACATCCAAACATCGGCACCATCCAAAGAACAACGCACATCCAAAACAAACACCTTTGAAGAAACCAAGGGGGGAGGGAAAAAAACAGCCGCCTGAGCCCTTGCAGAAAAACAACAAACAGCTCGACTCGACGGCACTCCTGGCGGAGGTCCAGCTCCTGAGACTCCGAGATGTCCTCGCGGCTGAAAAAGCGGAAGCGCTGGCCCGGGAGAAAACTGCGCCATGGGATACCCGACCAAATCTGCATTGCGCTCGCACATTGGGTCGTCCCCGCAACCACTACTTAAAGGGGCAGGGCAACTAGTCAGTGGGTAATAACCGTAGATATTCAACCCACTTACCATCTCCTCCATAAGAATCCCCTAAGCAAACCTAACCATAGAAACCTAACACATAAGGTCCCCTAAGGTGAACACACAGAAACCCAAGCATCGAAACCTGACGCAGAAGAAGGGTCACCCAAAGTGAACATGTTCAGGCTCCATAGAAACCTCACCGTGGCCAGGTGCCCAATGCTCTGTTGGGGTTGGTTTCCCTTTCAACCGAGGGAACTTTGAGGGTCTCGGCATAGTCCCAGAGATTCTCGTAAAGCAAAGCGCGCCCATAGCGTAGCCACCCAGTAGGGACAGAACCGCGGGGTCAACCCTGCTCGCGCAAGCCGGGGAAAACTGCTCGGTGACGCACATCAGTCGTGGACGATCACTTGTGAGCGCCACCAAAAGGTCCGATGTTTTTTTAATAAACTACATGGCCTTAATTGCTAGTTAGGTTTCATGCAGTCCTAACAAGCTATGTCAATGTTGCAAACTGGGCGGTTCAGACCCAGAAACTCAGGAGTGTATAACCTTCCCAATGCCCACCGGTTGATGACCATAGCCACCAAGAAAGGCGATCCATTTGGAGCATACCTCCCTGAAGCACGGTCGGAACCCGCTTTTGGCTAACCCAGGGCCTCTGGCGGGTATCCGCGTGATTTCAGACTTCGCCCGGTCCTTTAGGGTCCAAGCAACCGAGGCGTTGTTCATGCCCACCGTCAGCCACAGGCAGCACATGATGGTGAAGCTGGCATAGTTCTGATGCCTGAAACGACGAACACCCGGAGTTAACATAGGTTTGAGGCGCCGAAGTCTAGAAAAGCACCCACACGGCTTTTGCAGGCAGCTTCGGTCAAACCCCCGATTGACAATTACATGCTTTTCCACAACTATGCTGGATTTCTTTTAATTTCCGCTTGAACCGTTTGCACCCCAAGCACTGCACCTCAGTCCCGGATACTCACGACGAGAATTCGGGTGGACAGTTGCTCTACTGCCAGTCTGAGGGCATCCAGCAGCTGCTCCAAAAGGTGCAAGAAGGGCACTCACTGCAAGCGACTGCAAGTCGCTGAGAATCCTATTGGTCGTCTTACAGTTGGCTTGCGCAGGACACCGGGGGGGCCACCCGAATTTCGCACAAACACCGGGCCCAACCAATTTCCGCCTCTCAGATTTATCGTCCGAATGGTCTTAAACATCCGCTTTACTGGGATCCCATGTGGGAATTAGTTTGCCATGTTCAGGTTTGCCAAATATTGACCAGAAATCACCATGATATTCTGGTAGGGGGCAAGAGTTAAGTTCTGTTAAGTGGCTTTAAACAGCAGCTTTTGGGTCATTCTATGGAGAGGTTCCTTTTGCGGAGCACATTGGGAACAATGATGAATTGGCCTGTATTCGGGGCTCACGCATGGGTTCTGGTGCTCTTGTTCAAACTGGGGACCCCCAAAATGGCGAATTGCAACCCTTGAGTTTCCCTTTATAAAACCAGCCCGGAAAATGCGAGCCTCAAAAAAAGACACCACCAAGCAGGGGCATTCACCCCTCACACTTGGTAAATTCATGGCACAACTGCAGGTGGCCTTCTTGAGTGCAAAGGGCGCCTTTGGGCGGGTGAACTTATGGGGATGTTGTCCAGTTGCGATGGGGTTGTCTCAACGGAAAACCCCCAAACAAATGTGTCCTTGCGGTTTCCCTTCAACACCAACTAAATGGGGACCCCCCAAGAAACGACGAGCCCTATTTCGGGAGCCCTGATGAAAAGAGAGCTGCCGAGGTGCGACGCCTTCCCATCCTCCCCATGTGTCATGCAGGATTCGCAGCGCGCAAATTGCGCCTCCCCTTTTTGAGGGACATCAAGGGACCTCGGATCATCTTTATGGTTGTACAGAAAAGCCAAAAGGCTTCAGCCGCCGACCTGAAGAGATTCCTTTGAAGAAACACCAGAAGCAAAACGGAAGCACCCAACCTCGGGCTCCCTACTTTGGGAACACGATGCGCCACATGCCCTCGAGATTCTCAAACAAAAATTATCGCAAGGAGCGTTTTTCGAGGCGAGACTGCACAAAAAGAAAAAGGGCACTGGCGAGCACAGGTACCTCAGGTACACTATGCATCTGAAAGGTTTTCACGTTTCTGGCAGCAACAACCATCTGCCCCTGGCAACATGGGCACTGACTCCGAAAAATATCTTTTCTCGGGTCTGCATCCAGACTGGAGCCTGCAGTCTGGCCCTCGCGGGCTTTTCTTCGCGCGCGGTGCTTGAAAAGCCGAAGGAATGGGAAGGCGATGGATACGTTGCGAATCCAATATACTCAATCTGAGTGACAGAAGTAACCTGTGGACCACTTGTTACAACTCAGCCAACATGTCAACCATGCATGATTCAGCTGGGTGCCAAATGGGCGAGCACAACAATGAAAACAACTACCCCCTTTGCAGCTCCCTTTGAGAAAGCTGAAAAAAAAAGTATTGGCGGAATTAGCGCACCCACCCAAAAAGAGTGTACCAAAACCATGGTGATCTCAGGATCCAGGCTCTCACAAAAAACACTCCGGTCGACTCTCAGCCTGACAAAAAAGTCGCGGCAAAAGGTCGAAGCTTGCCTGCTGAAAGCCAAACAGGGCATGGGAATGAACCTTGCACCCGACGGAATCCAAGAGTGATTGGTACCAAGGCTGGCCTTTATCTTTCCTTTGAAGCACCTGCGGCCTTCAAAGTTGGGTTTGCTTGGCATTACAAGAAACGTCATCTCATGTTCCATCCAAGGCTGAAACTTGTTTCTTTCCCAACATGAAGCATATCCAGATAGGTACGTCTCAAAATAGGGGCACTCCAAAAATAGCAACTGTTCCTTTTGGCTTCCTTTGAAACAAACCCAAAAAGGGTACCCTCCAAAAAACTCACACCCAAGTGAACTTACCGGTCCTGCTTCAAGTATCACTGAACTTGCCGTAGAAGAAAGAAGTCAGGCCTAGAACAGCACGCCCTTCCAATTCTCCCATTTCCTTGCTTCAAAGCCCAGCCCGCGAAAAGACGCTCTCCGAAAATCCCCTCCCCCCCCGGAACGTAATTTGTTCCCTTGGCGCCCGGCTGATGGGGCCAGGCACGCGCACCTCGGGTCTGAGTCGGCGCCTTTTCTTGCCCTCGCTTGTTTTTTTCTTCGCAGGTGGACATGGCCCGTTGAAATGGCAAATATGGCTATGGGTCAAAACCCAAATCGGTTAGCCCCCAGTGAACATCAACCAATCCCCACTAAATAGGAAGCCTAAAATGGGTGGTGCACCTACCCCAAAATGGGATCCCATTGGGTTTGAACCATGGCCATATGAATCGAGGGTTCCGGCGTGGATCGGAGAAAAAACATGGGTGCCAAGAATGGGGGCCTCGTCCCTTCGCAGATTTCGGGGAAGTCCGGAGGAGAGCATCCTCATGGGTGAAACCAACTCCCGGATTGAACGATCCACCTTAGTTGCGCTTGGCACTCCAAGATTTGGGCGCATTCTACAAGGAGCCCGGTTGTGAAGGCGAGCAACACAAATATCGGGTCACTATGTCTGGCAACATAAACCTGAATAAACATTTGATTCTATGCGTTCGTACATAAGCCCGGCACCTCCGAAGTCCCCCTGAAAAAGTCATTGAACGCAGGTGTTTCCAAGAACAAGTGGTTTCCTCTGAACTTCCTTCAAAAAATCCTTCAAACGAGCCCCCCCAAGTTTATGGCTCCTCATTCGGACGCCTACCTGCAAAACGGCTTGGCGCCATCAGTCTTTCTGGTGCCCTTCTAATCATGCACAATTCAAAGAAGACCCCAGACTCCCTTTTACACTAACCTGCAGAGTACTCCCAAAAAAACATCCTCCAGAGTACCCAAGAATAATATTTATTTATTTATTTAAAAAAAAGGAGAAAAAAAAAAACGGCCACCTTTCCCCCAACCAAAAACAACATCTTCTCCTTCCACCCGGAGGCTTCTCCATTTGGCTCGCGTCTCGGTGGATCCCGCTCCATGCGCCTCGCGCTGCGCCTGCAGCCGCGCCGCGGCACGGCCCACGACCTGACCCATGGGGTCTGCCCGAAAAAGACTCCCATTCTTATCTTCCACTTGGCCGTGGGTCAAAACCGATGGGATCCCATTTTGGGGTAGGTGCTGACCCATGAGGTCTGCTTCCATTTGGTGGTTGTCAGAAATAGGGCAACCCCCAAATGGCTTGCCCTAGTAAGTGAAAAAACATGGACCAAAACCTGCGGTCCCGTGGTGGTTCAATTTTGACCCATACCCATTTGGTTAAGACCACTGGAGAAAAAAAATAAAACATGTTCAGTAGTGATAGATTCCCTTTAAAACCAACAGGGGAAAAGAAGAAAAAACACATTCTTAAGCAATTGGAAGTTATGCTCCTTCTTTTTTGGGCTTCCATGGTCTGGAATTTTTTGGGCCCTTGGACAGGACAGCAGAATTTGGGGATTAATGCACCACCTTTGAGGGGCGTGGGGTTCCCGATTTAAGTTCAGAGCCATATGTTCAGATTCTGACTGATCTTCAGACCTCGCAACGTGAAAATATGTTCGAGGGAGACCACTGGCTTCGTCGACCCGTTGTCTTGGAGCCCCATTCGTGGAGGCTTTCATGCAACATCTCGTAAAAAATTACGTAACCGAAGGACCCCCCAAAAAAGGATGATGGCTTTGATCCGAATCTGTTCTTAGGGAACCCTGTTGGATGAAGATAATGAAGAGAAACAACCCAAGAACACTAAGCACCAAATCCGCGTTGAGAGCCAGCGTGTCTGGAACTGGAGAATCATAGATGACCGGACTCTTCCTTTGGGGCGCCCTCTGTTTGAGTCACCTGCACGCGGCAAACGGGGACAGCGGCCCCCTCCCAGAGCTGCAGGAGAGCACTTTGAGGACCAACGAAAAGAAATTCGTTGGCTCAACTGGGTGGCAAAAGCAAACCGGGGTGAGGGGAAGTAGCCCGGAAAAAGAAAAAGAAAAGAAAACTGAGCAAAACAAAATCTACCCTCCCACCAACAAACGAAGTGCACAAACTTCGCTTGGAAGACTGGATTTCTCTTGCAAAGGGAAGCTGTGCACAGGCTCGAGGTCAAAGGATTCAGCCAGGCCCCGAGTCTGCCAACAGTAGGCACTCTTCTATCTGGTTTCCTTTTGGCTTCCCTTGAAATCGTCCGAAGGGCCCCTAAGTTTGATACATCCCCAATTGACACACAAACCGTGCGTTGCATTTATGCCCTCTCGTCTGCCCACAAGGCTATGCCACGACCCACGACCACCCCCCTCCTTTGCGCACCAC
Source organism: Effrenium voratum (assembly GCA_963377175.1). Taxonomy (NCBI): domain Eukaryota; class Dinophyceae; order Suessiales; family Symbiodiniaceae; genus Effrenium; species Effrenium voratum. Next base: position 2,545,366 of record CAUJNA010000113.1, read on the forward strand.
CCCAAGCGCATGTTTCAACAATAGGCTTTGAAGGTGAGGCACAAAAAGACACTCAAAATCCTGGGGAAACAGCTGGTGATTGAACAGAAGGATGGTTGAAAAGAATGGTTGGAATCAACCCCTAGGCTAATGGTAAAACGTATGAATACCGCTCCAACCCAACTCTGGGGTAGAGAGAGTTATCTGATTCTGCTGTTTGTTATACAAAAAGTGGAGGGATCAAACCGCTGAGGAGACCCCGATGATAAGGATGTTGCGTAACCTCCCTTACATGTGTTGTTCAAACAAACACGTAAAAAAACAAACGCCGACCTCAGTTCCAAAGAGTCTTACACCTCCACAGCCTCTAAGCCACACCCCGCCGCGCACGGATTTTCCACTGAGCACTTTGGAGGTCGAAATCGGGGCCTCAGGCGCAGAGTCTTCCTCCATTTCAGCTTTCCTCTCACTGGCGGTTTGGAGCCGAATCGGCGGTTTGAGGGCGTGGAGGTTGGGTGGCTTCCCATCTGCCCTCTAGAACCCCTCAAACCAATCCCAAGCCACTAGACAAACCAAGCCACCAAATAGAGGGAAGCTGACCATTTGCTTTGAATAAGACCCCAGAAGGAAAGCAGGGAGATCAATATAGTCCCTTTAAAACCAACAAAAGAAAATAATGAACATTCTTGAGCAAATGGAAGTTTGCTGTCCGTTTTGGGACATGTTTGGCATAGAGCAGATGGACAAACTCCACAAAACGCACCAGTTGGGATGGATAATACCCAAGTACTGGTTGATAAACCACCTACTGTTGCGATTTGGACTTTGTCAATCCAAACTGCCTCCAACAGGAGTCCTACAGCATACCGTTTCCAATGAGCCCGCAAAGGACCAGCCTGCCCCACCAAGCAAGCAATAAGGCCATAAGCAAGCGAGACACATAGGAGCTTCTCAACAGAGCCTCTTGTGCGCTGGTCTCAATTTGTGCTGCTTGCTTGTTGACGGAGGACCCCAAAGGAAGTCAGCATTTTGTCAACCCTCCGCCCTCGACTGACTTGCGAGGAAGTGATTCTGCTTGCCAAACCGGCCCAAACATAACAGGTAAAACCAAAAAAAACAGAAAACGGGTTGGATGCGCGCTTTGTGGATTTCATCTGCTGTTCTTCCCCTCTTGGTTTCCCTTTTTTGTGTAATCTGTTAGTACTCTTTTCATATCCTACGGGGGATCCACAAATCCACATCCGAACTGCTTTGCAGAATCCAGGATGGAACCTCAACATAACCAAGAAATTGGACTTGGGCCCAGGCCGCATCCGTCGGAAAGTTCGCCGGTCGGATCACAGGTGAGCGCTCAAGTTCGCCTTCGGATTCCGAATCCGGGTCTTTTTTAGACACCCAACATATTGTGGTGTTTTCCCTTTACAAAAAGGGAACCCTCAAAAAGAGACTCTTCCGTGTCTAGTCTACGCTAGAATATATCACGTTTTTGGAAGAGACCCCGGTTAACCACGAGTGGCGCCTCCAAGCAAAGGCTCAAGCCGCTTTGAAGAAAATGGCATCGCAGAAAGTGATCCCCCAAGGAATCTCCAGTTTTGTGCAAACAAAACATCATTGTAAAATATGTTTAAACTCATATTAAAAAAAAAAAAACCAAAAAAAAAAAACAACTAAAATCGAATGCAAGATTGAGGTCTGCTCAAGACAAATAGCGCGAGGCTTCCCGGAAAACACCGGCGCACGGGCTGTCGTTGTTACCCCAGCACATTTCGAAGATGCCTGTCACACTCTCAGAAAGTGGAAGGGGTCAACAAAAGTAAACTCCCCATGTTCAGCAGAACCCATCAGGTGCCTTCCACTGAGTCTGCCTGCAACCAATGTAACCAACAGTGGCAGGTCCAAGGAACATCATCCAGGTTTCTGTTTGAGAATGTCATAGGTTTTCTGTCTACCAAAATGGGTCCCTCAAACTCCCTTTTGAACCTCAAAAAAGAGTGAGTGCCCCTCAAACCAAACACACACCGAGGGCAAACTTGCTTCATTCCCACATGGTCAACTGGAGTTGCGGTCTTTCCCTGGGTTCTTCACCATTTGTCTTACCTTTTTGCTCCAGTTGGTGTGGTGCCTTTTCTTGAGCATTCCATTTTCGCAAGTCTTTGAAGGGAAAACAAAGGACCCCCACCCCCATCTGAGTGGGTCTAACCACCCATTTTGGGGTCCCCTCCCAAAAAAAAAGGAGCCAGATCTGATCCATCTGCTTCGACCAACTGCGATCCGAATGGTTGCCTCGAAGTCCGCGAGGTCGGCGAAGTTGTGGTCAGTGACGGACCTGATGGTCCAGTTGTCCTTCATGGGCGAGATCCTGAGCGCTGGAACTTGGTGTAAACCGTTGACCCTGGGCACTTTGAGAGGGGAAACAACATGGGGAAGTTTAAACCATAGAGGTTGGAATATGGTTTTGAACATGTTGGAACAAGGGCTTTCCTTTTGGGGAAGCCCTCGGAAAGAGGGGAACCAAGAGGGGGAAGTTTAAACCATAGAGGGTTGAATATGGTTTTGAACATGTTGAAACAAGGGTCTGGCCCAATTCTGATCCTGAGACTAGAGAACAAAGGAAAACACAAATACGCGTGCGTCTGCATGCAAGCCCCGGACCCCATCTTGTTTGAAGGATCCCGCGGGCGAAGCGAGGGTCGCGGGTAACTAATACAGTGCGTTTCGGCCATATGTCACCCGCCTGGTGGTTTCTCACCGGGGGTGCCCTGCCCCTTTGATCCAAAACCCAAGAAGAAGTATGGGCAACGCCCAGTCTGGTCAGCCGTTTTGGATGTCGCCGACCTCGTTTTGGTTTTGCCCAGTTGGCTCATAGTTTGGCCTCCTAATCCACGAATTCCCCGACCCCCTCGAAAGACAGCTCGTAACATATACTCCCCATAAAGCCCTCCTGAAAACAGCCAAGTAGACTCCCAGTGGACTCCTGCAGACCCCCGCCCCGTTTTCACTTGCTGACTGAAACGAACAGCTTGCTCCCGAATCCAGCGCAAGCCGTCCGCGCCGCAAGCCGGCCGCGCCGAGCCACGTGAGCACGGTGAGCTGATGCTTCCTCGCCTCCCAGAGCTCCACGGCACTGCCCATGGAGGCCTCCGGCAGATGGCCTCGAATTTGGTCGGGGTGAAATGGGGACACGAGGCGAGGATTGGGGGGTTGTGCGTGAAAAAAAAGGGGAACCCCCGTGGTTTACCGGATCTTTGGAGTTGATCTCAAAACGGATTTGTGGCAATTTACCCTCAAAAAGAGGGAAATGCCGTGGCTAACAATACAGCTGGCCATCCAAAGAATATGCCTAGTGAAGGGGGTTTTCCTGGTCTCAAACAAGGCAACTGGTCTCAAACAAGGCGACTGGGACCTGGTCGGACAAAGGCTGACTTGATTCCTCTTGGTGACCCTCCATGAAAACAAAAGGAGTCCCTCCATGAAAACACCCAGTAAAGTACACGAGGTGATTTCTCCCGTGAAAGTGACGGAAGGAGCCCACTTTTGCGGGGCGCCATTTCCCAAAAAGAGATTCCGATCCTAGCAATGCGGGGTGTTCGTGTTCTATCCAGCAGCCCTTTCGTATAACTGACCAGGAAGCCAACGAACGGGGCAACACCCCACATTCTTTGAGATTTCGCACTTGGGCCATGCTACAATCAGATGGGAGTTCAATTTAATGTAGGGGGTTGAATGGGGTCCCAAATGCGTGGCCATGCAAAGCCGACCATCTTGGCTGAATGGGTGGCTCGTCTTGTTTTTAGGGGGAACCGTTTTTGGGTCGGTACAGGAAACCAAAAGCATAATCTGTTCACCATTTTGGGGGGTCCAAATCCTAAGAAAGGACATACCCCAAGTTTCCCAAGGGCCGACATTTTCCCCACGGCCACAAACGGCACAGAGTCCCCTGGTCTTTGTGATTGAAACTTGAGCAAATTTCCCCCATGTCCCTCCAAAGGGACCATGGACCACTAGATGTTTCACCAAACCTCATGTTTGTTGGTGGGGGAGTAGATGTACCCAACACGGGGCTCAAAAATGCCGAGCAAGCCGCTCACGATGACATCGCAGGTTTGGACCAGGCCGACCACCTCCTGAGTGTCGGAATCATTCAAGTCAATGGGGTGGTTGGGCGACTCATGCCGGAGATGCAACTAGAAGCACATGAATGGCTATGAATTTCAATAAGGGACCTTTGGTGGACATCATTTAGGGGATTCATGTCCACCACTGTTGAGGTGGCTCACCATTCCCAAGTTTTGAGAATGGGTTGGGTGGTGCCAAAAGCAACCTGCACAGTCTTAGGTGCACCATTGAGTTATGGAGCCGGGCAAGCACATAACTATTCTGTCCGTGCGCTCATGGGAGCAAGTGTAAGCAAAGGTCCGCAGGTGGGCTTCATTCCCGTGTAACTCTGACTCACGCAATGGGAGCGATTCTCATACAGCCAACACTCCGGCCATGGTCCATGTCAGTGAAACTCGTAAGGCGGTCTCATCTGACTGCCTGCTCGATTTGTGATTGCTCACAAAGGATGGTCTTGGATACAGAGTCAACACACGGCAGCGGGAATCCTCGTGAAGCTTGCCGAGGGGTCCATCACAGCCCTTGTAAAGAGTACGTTGAGGGCACACGTGTGCTAACCACACGCCGCGGGCCTCCCGGTCCGGGCTTCCTGAAGGGTTCAAGCGTTGGGTAAGATGAAGTCCAGGAAAAAGAACTCGGAGCAAAATCTCCTGGGGGGAAGTCCACAACCGGTTGGGGGTTCCCTCTTTGATTTGGGGAATACAAAGGCTTCCTTACATGCCGCCCGCCCCCTAAAAGCAGGACCTCATAAAGAAGGGCGCGAGCCTTCTGCATATGGACGGTCCCCCAACAGTCGCTCGGCCCCCGCAAAAAAAAAAAAACAGAAAGAAAGAACAAAAACACTTAGTAGGCATTTGTAGGGGGTCCATATGGCCAGGGGTCAAAAGCCCGTACCGCCAGTGAACATCCCAATCCCCACTAAAATAGGTTCTCAAATGGGTGGTACACCTACCCCAAAATGGTACCATTGGCTTTGACCCAGAGCCACATGCCAACCAAAAAAGTCCAAGGCGCCAGGAAGGCCTCCCGCACTGCGCCGGTGCTGCTGTTCAGGCCATCCATGTTGGAGTTTTCCCTGGCCGTCCGAGCGGACCACATGCAGGGACCCCCCCCCCCCCCCCGCTGCCCTCAAAAACAAAAGGTGGTGCTCCTGCTGTGCTTTAAAACCAACCCGAAAAGGGTGCTTTTCCCTTTTTGGTATTTTTTTAAAGGGAAACTGAGAAGGAAATCGACCATGTTGGGGGTACCCCGATTTAGAGATAGCCAAGCCCTGCCGACGGTCAGCACTTCACGCCGTCCCTTTGCCTCGCGGCCTTCTGCTGCACCACTTCCAGCGGATCCACGATGACGGCCTCCGGGTCCGCCTGACGGGCCGTTTGGTGGACATCATTCGAAGAAACCAGCTGCGGGAAATTCTACAGGACATCCATGTTTGTGGCCGGGTCTTTGGCCAATTTCGTGTAGAATTTCCGTAGCTGGTTGCTATGAATCATTGACAAGGGGGTTGTCCACCGCCATCATTTTTAACTGACTGACACATACACAAGGGCGTCACACGGTCTCGCTGCTTTTACTTAACAAATTGAGGAGATTGGGTACTTTAGCTTTTCCGAATCCCCCCCCGGCAGAAATGATCTATAGGCTGCACTCGACTTCCAGCATGTTTGCCCGTGTTCACACTAGAACCAAAGGGATTTAGCCGTATAATGAAAGACCGACTCACCCAACTCACCCATGCGCCACGGGTTGCACCCGGTTTGCTAGATAAGCAACGGATGATATTGAGCGATGGATCATGAGGTACCCCCCCCCCTTCACTTCTAGGCAACATGGAAGGCCGGATAATCCACATCTCCTGAATAGTTCCTCTTAAGTCCCGACGGCTTTCCTGAGAGGCTCATTTTGAGGATGTTCATGAATGTCACTGTAGCGGATCCACAAATGAGCGATACAATTCAAATCACATTCGTTCTCAGTTGTAGGAAAAATGGTTCTCCCCGTGTAAAGTACAGACAGCCGTAAAGTAGACTGGATGGCGCCGACCACATGTCTAAACAACGCCCAAAAAATGCGCGACATGAATCCAAACTCTAGTTACAAGTCATTCAGCACCAATGAAATGAACGTTGCAACAAGCATTGTAGTAAGAAAGGTGAACATGTAGAACACGTATCTAAACTCTACCTACACAGGTGAAGCACCAATCAAATACGCCTTAGCGACGAAGCATTTTCGTGAAGGTATAAGCCCTAACAGCCCGGAATTCCTGGAAGCCTCTGGAATGCTCCCAAATGCTCCGAGCCACTCCGGAGCCTTTCAAAGACACCACAGCTTTCAGCTGGGGAAAAATGCAACGAATATATATATATATATATATATATACATATATATATATATATCCGAGCCCAAAACCCAAAAACTCAGCTGTGCACGCCATATGCTCAGTCCCTACTTCGTCCGTTTCCATCATCTCGGAGGCCCCAGCGCCTCGTCAAAAGCTTAGGATTCGTGTCCTTTCGACCGTGGAAACCTGCGCCTTGCGGATGACGTCGCTGATCTGCTGGCGGTAGTTCTGGGGTGCCAGGCCTGCCTCCGTGAGAGTCCTGGACGCCAGGTTCCGATCATAGGCGTCCTTTTAGGGGAAATAGATGGCCCTGGTGGATGATTAAACCACCAGGTAAACCAGGAAGCGCCATTTTTTTTTCCAGCAAAACAACCAAAAAGGACACCTATGCTTCCAATCTTGCTGCTCTTCTCAGCGGGAAATATTTCCTATGTTTTTCTTCTGTGGTCTATACTATTTTAGTAGGGGAACCCTCCCAACCAAAAAGGGGGCGAGAAAGGGCACGATCCTGGGGGAGCTAGCCAAGCCATTGCCGTTGCCTTAAGGATCAAGCCGAAACCTCCCAACACCCCGAATTGATTCCCTACCGAGAAGCAAGACATGCAAGCTGACTGGAGGATCTGGGAGTGGGGCGCCTCCTTGAAGGGAGCAACGATTGTTGAACAGAGGGTACTGGCCAGGGGCCACAGGTTGAAAGATCTCCCAAAAAACATGGCTCAACAAAAACTCTTGGCCTAGGGACAACTCAGGGAGTTGTCTCCCTTCTTGTCAAATCCGGTGAACATGACTCGTGAATTCAGCCAGAATCATGGATGAAAGAGAAGGGAGCCAGAACTATAGTCTTCACTATGCCGATCCCAGAAAAACAGAGCTTATTTATGGGCAAGACAAGTCAAGCGGATATGATTCCGCGTCAGTTCCAGGCACCCAGCTAAACCAATCAGTTCCCTGACTTCTATCCGGGGTTCCAGTCGCGCAAAAATCGAAAATGTCACCAACACTGAAAACAACAGATGGAACCTACAACGTCCCACTAGCACCCCTGAGGCCTGGGAAATTCAAGTCCCATTCCCAACCTGACCATAGACTGGGCATGAGGACCCCTCAAAATGGCCTGCGTCAGGTTGGGAATTTCTAAAATCCCAATGCTTAAAAAAAACACAATGCAGTTGTTGTTGTTTTAATGTATCCAGAGTGTCATGTAACTCAGAGTCCTTCTGATGTCTGTTTCAGGGTGGCTCCATAGACCCGAGCGGCACAAGTGCGGCACAAGTGTGTCCTTTTTGAGGGTTCCCTTTTTGGGATGTTTTGAAAGCAATAAGGGAAACCAAACCGGTTCCCCCATTTTGAGACACACCCATTTGGTGCTTGGCAAAAGGAAACTAAAGGAAGCTGAAAACCAATGACCCTCCTGAACATGCAACCATGTCGGGGTCCTTACGATGTTTCTTTAAAAGGAAGCGTGTAGGGCAACGTGGACGGGCTCACCCTTCAATTTGGTTAAGACCCCCGGGAAAAAAGGGGAGAACAAAACAGTAGTGGTACATTCCTTTTAAAACCAACAAGGGAAATATGTATATATATAAATAATATATAAAATTATATATATATATATATTTAAATAAAAAAAAAAGCTCGGGAGCCGTGTCTCTACTGATCGAGGGAACCACCACACCCGCGGCTTCGCCGAGCTGCTTCTGACTGCCCAGCATCACTCCCGAGATGAAGTACCGCCTGCCACTGGGCGACCAAGGGACCAGCCCGTGGCACCTCGTGGCACCTCTCGGCCCGTGGGTGTGTGTTTTATTGAAAGGAAACCTAGAGGGAAATCCGTGCTTTTTGAGGTACACATGCGCCTAGAAGTGGGAAATGGCAGGGTCAATGAACCTAAGGGCCCCTCGAAAAAGGACCTGAACAACGGAAGTGCCGTTTGATGAATTGAGTTACAGCCCCCGCTTTGGTAAGGAAATCCCCAACCCCTGAGAAAAATGTTGCCCTCAAAAAGCACACGCCACCGCAGCACAGTCCTCAATTGTGCATCCACTTGGTGAATCCATCGACCGGACACCGCAGAACTCAAAACCCCTGAGCTCATGTTGGCCGAATCAGCCTTCTGCATTTGTGGCACCATCAGGGCTCCCTTGAAATCTGCAAACTAACATCTATCCCTTTGCCCAAAGGGCGGCAACGCAGGTGAGCTTGCAGTATGCAAATGGGCACTGGACGCCTGCAGGCCTCTTTTGCCCGTCCCCCGCCAAGATTTCTCAAGCCGACTGTGAACCCAGACTTGACAACTGGCAGCTTGACAAGCTTGCTGGTGCTCAGTAGGGAATGAGAAATGGGGTGAACCCATAAAAAGTCATCCAACTGGTGGTTTCCTTTCAGGGAATCCCCAAGTTCATTCCCACATTCCCCACCTATCGCCCCAGGCAAGTAAAGCTGCGTTTCGCGTCTCGCGTCTCGCGCCTGGCTTGCCGCCTGGCGGAGTCCGGCGTCGTTGGAAGCCCTGAAAAGGGGACCAAGGCACCAGCAAATGAGCAAAATGGGGAATCCTAGCGGTGGTCTGGGGGGTAAAGGGGACCTTTTCCCCCAAACCAAATGAGCAAAATGAGAAAAAATACGAGTGCATAAATCATAGACATGTATACCTACGTCTATTTATACAAATATGTGTATATCTACATATAGGTATTTTGACCATCAAGTCCGCTGGCATCATGTTGCGCTGCAGGGCGAAACCAAACCAATTGGCGGCTTCTGCAGAGCTGGGGGCAGGTAGATAAGAAACAACTGTCTCAGGGAAAGTGCCCATGAATCACAAACTATGTTTTTCCACCTGGCACTGGGCAGAAGCCGTCTCTGGTCCACGTATTTGTAGCGCTACCAGCACCAGCCACAATTCAAACACTGGATATCAGGAATCCTTCGAGTGAGGGACCTTCATGCTTTGTTGGCGTAAGACGCGCAGGGTTCGTTGGCTTCAATGATCGTTGGTCTGGTGGCTTTTGAGCATGTGCATGTTGCATGCTGCAATCTGTTAGGAAAGATTCCGTGCCAGTGCTGACGGAGGGTTAAGCGAGTCTAGATGTCAGTTGACTGGCGCTATGGTCAACTGGCAACCTACTGTGGATGGACAACACTGCACCAGTTGGTAAGTAGTTTATCCACTACTCATAGGGTTTCATCCATCCCAACTGGTGCAGGACTCCGTATCCTGTGGAGCGCCCCCTGCTTGATTTTGATTTGGCGCGGGGAAGATCCGGGTACGCAGATCCGAGGTTATGGAATCGTGTGTGCCATCGAGAACTCAGCCCGCCATGGGAGAGGGGCCTTCCCCCGCTCTCCCTCCGGTTCGGCCCGTACCCTCTTTGGGGTTGCTTTAAGGGGAAACAAAGAAACAAAAATCCAAACATCTTGGAGCGAGATCCCCCGAACCCATTTTCGGGGGGGGGGGGGAAGCTGCTGACTTTGATTGAACTCCTTTGGACTTTTGCGAAATGATTCGCCATTTGAGGCCCGGACCTCCAGTGGCCATGGGAAACGAAGGGAATAGTCCAAACTTTGTACTCGCTTAGAAAGGGTTTACCCCTTCCAACCAAAAAGCCGCTGAACCAGCTCAAAAGGTGAGCCTTCTTCGTTGAAACCCACCCTCCCTCCATCCACCCTCCAGCCTCCATCCACCCTGAGCTTTTTTCCGGGGGTCACATAAACCCACGGGTGGCTGGATGGGTGGGTCTTCACTCCCCTCGCCTGCTGGCACGGAAGGCGCCAAAGCCGCTGGCCCACGCAGGCCGGTCCTGTCAGGGGGCCCATTGGGGTGGGGGGGGCCGTGGGGTCGAACCAAGGGTCTATTTGGCTGTGGCTCAAAAAACCGGTGCCAAAATGGAACCCTGGTAAGTGGACACATGGACCAAAACCTGCGTAACCCCTCCTGTTTAATTTCGAGCCACACCCATTTGTTCTTTTCCCCCAACAGCTGAAAGCTTTGGGGTCTCAGCCCAGACACTCCGGGGTGGTCCGGGGCGGCCCTGAGGTGAGGTTCCACGAGGGTTCCACCAGGGTTCCACCAGGGTCCCACGAGGGTTCCACGAGGGTTCCACCAGGGTTCCACCAGGGTTCCACGAGGTTCGGCGAGGGCTGCGGGGTGGTGCTGTTGGGGATATCACCTGAGCTTCTTATTTTTGGGGCGGGACGGGGGGGGGGGGGGGGTGAGGGGGCGTAATTAATCGGTGTTTTGGAGGTGTTCAAGGGCAACCTCTCTTTGTTTGGGGGGTAGTTAATCGGCTTTTTGGAGGTGTTCAAGGGCAACCTCTCTCCTCTTTTTTTTTGGTGGGTGGGTGGGGAGGGCGGGGGTAATTAATCGGTTTTTTGGAGGTGTTCAAGCTCCTTCTTTTTTTTTGTGGGGGGGGGGGGGGGGGTAATTAATTTGTTTTGGAGGTGTTCAAGGGAAACCATCAGAAAAGGCCATCACTGTTTTGCGAGGGTGCAAGTGTTTTTTCTTGTTTGGGGGAACCCATCATTTTGGCGGGGTCTCCCAAAAATAGAAACACCCGAATGGGAGGGTTAGATCCGAAGTCACTTACACCTGAATTGGACCCGAAGGGAAGCGCCGAAAAACGCAGGGCTCCGAAGTCGGATTCGCTGGAATCTGTCTCCAAATCGAAACGAACAGAGACTTCCCGTGACGGGAATCCAGTTGAATCAGCGCTTCGAGGCACTTGGCACCGGTCGGCCTCTGCAACAGGCGGTGTTCGTCGGAAACCTCGGGTTCCCTACACACAAACTTCAGGTAGGCTGGAGTTTCGGGGCGCACGGAGCTTGATTGGCTGATGAAAGCTCCGGGGGTTTTTCCCGACAAACATGACGAAATGTGGGATTCCCCCCCAAAAATGCCAAAGCCCCCAAGAAGAACAAGAGGGGGTTGATATGGGTGTGCTCCTTTTTTTCAGGGGACCCCGCCCAAAAAAAAAATAAATGTTGGTGTTCCTTTTGGTTTCCTTTTTAAAGCCACCCAAAAGAGGGGGGGGGTGCCCCGAACAAAACGAGCCACACCCGCCCCCAACTCCAAAATTTCGCCTTGTAAGGCACGCCGGTCTGGAAGTAGCTCTCAGGGCTCCCCGGCGCCGTGAGGTTCCTGCCGGTTGGATTCCGCACTGGTGGCGAAATCCGCTTAGGCGCCACTTTGGAGCCATGCTTGAAACCATTGTTCTTTTTTGGGGGGGTATTGATAGGGAAGCATCATTCCAGGGTTTTCTCGGTGGTGCAGGATCCCCAGGGGCATCACTTCAGTTCATTTGTAGGGTGGTGATGGCTGCCATGCAAAGCCTTTTACCATTCGAAGAGGAGGCCGAGATGGGGTGTGTCTTTTTGTTGATACCACCCTTCATGTTCAAAGGGAAACCACAAGGAAAACCACTCCGAATCCAAAAAACAGCACCATTTCAGGCGGGGAAATGCAGACACTATCCGTTCTGCCGCCGTAAAATCAAACAAATGGGCGTAAAGGAGGACAGGTGAACCTGGGAATGCGCATCCGAGGGCCCCACGAGGAACTTCCTGGAACCATGGGTTGTAAGTCGGGGTTCCCGGTTGACCTGCAAATGACTGAGGCACCCTACAAAGGGAAGTTCAACTTGTTCCTTGCCTCCAGTATTCTCCAAAAGTTGCGCAGTTGGTGTTCGGCTAAGACCCTTGGTACCTGAGCATTATTTCCATTGGTGTGAATTTGCATAGGGCAATTGTTGGGGGACATCAAACCTCGGCGGGTCCCGATTCATGTCCACCAACCACTGTGGGGGTGGTTTCCCCATGAAAGCTCATCACCAAATGGGCGGTTCTCAAACAATCAGGGACCCCCTCAAGTGGTTCGCTTGGTGGTGTCCTCTTCCAACTCCAAAAAGATGACCCCTGCTTAGCAAGGGACGCCCTCAAGTGGTTGGTTTCTTCTTGGTTTCCTCTTCAACCTCCAAAGGGGACCCAAACAATTTTTGGAGCAAGACCCATCACCTAAAAGGGCTCCTGCCGGTGTCCTCCAGGCCAAGCGACAGCAGGAAGGGCCCGCACTCCTGAGGCGAGGGTCGGCGAAGGCCAGGCTCGGATGGGCTGAGTCACCGGGCACCGACGGATGCTGCGTATGACCCCCCCACATGGTGGCTACGCCGGGTGGCTTCCTTGGGAAGTCTTCTCCTTTCCCTCATACTTGAAATTCTGGGAGAAACATGGGGGATTTGAAATCAGAAAAGGGGACCAGAAGGAACGGGAGCAGGGCGGTTTACTCTTGCTTCACCCAGCCCAGCCAAGGAACCTCAATTGATGATTCCTTCAGGGGATGCTCCAACCGCCAAACCGTCACGTCCAAAATCCAAAACATGCCATTACCTGTATCGAGGAATATGAGAGGGCCCTTCTTTAAAAAAAACAGAAGAAAAAGCCCTGCCTATCCCTTCCAAAATGACGATACTCTTTGAGGGATCACACACGTCGCAGGGGTAGATGCCACTGATGTATCAATATAAATGGCCAACGGCAATGGGTACATAATTACTGTGTATAAGGGGCACCTACTCGAGGCCGAATGGCAGGTGGTTGAGACCCTATATAGATACTGGACATGTTGACCAAACTTTATACAGGGTTCCTTATAATATATGCCCAGTTACAGTCACTTGAACCTGGCAACTGATCAGCTCGTTAGGTTGCTGCCTCACGCCCATCGTGGTGTTTGCTTTGGTGCCCGAGAGCGATTGCTGCTCCCTGGGTCCCTTTCTCAGTCCACAGTCCAAAAGGTGGATGAACCTGAGGCCATTCATTTAGGGGTACGAGCCGCAAACCGCAGGCCACAGGCCACAAGCCGCAGGCCGCAGGCCAGGCCACAGGCCACAGGCCGCAAGCCGCAAGCCGCAAGCCACAAACCGCAAACCGCAAACCGCACACCACCAACCGCCAACCTTCTGTCCAGGGATCCTTCTTTCCAGAAAACCCCAGAAACTCAGGCAAAAGGCAAGTTTTTGAAAAGAACGATGGTTGAAAAGAATGGGGAGTTAACCCCTAGAATTCAACGTGCTCGCTGAAGCAGTCCTTTGCCAAGGACAATGTGGTGCGCTGGCATTCACGCTTTGCGCAGCACATTCCACCCCCCCCCCCAACCAATGGAAAATGTGGCTTCATCTCCAAAGATGGAACCGCCCCAAAATGGGTTGTTTGATGTCCTTTATCCCAAAGGGGGTCGACAAAACGACACACCCACAGCCATAGGTGTCCTTTTCAGGCAAATAGATGGGTTTCCCTGAGTAGACGATTAAACCACCAGGTAAACCAGGAATCGCCCTCTATGTTTCGACCAAAACGACCAAAAAGACGGACCCCCCCCAAAAGAAAAAGAAGAGGGTTGTTTGATGTCCCTTATCCCAAAAGGGGTCGACAAAATGACCCACCCGCAGCACCCCTCCGTCGAACTGCAACGAGTCGGACGTCCTGGGCGAACTCTTCGGGGCTCCGCTGCTGGGCGCACCACTTCAGCTCCTGGACGGACGGCTGCCAGGTGAGCCCCAAAACATCGGGAGCAAACCTGGCTGGAATTAGCACCCCAGCAAAACAAACATGTGTTTGCCTGGTTAGTGGAAAACAAAGGGAACCCCAAAACAGAAAAACAAAAAAGGAACTAATTCTGGGGAAGCAAAGAGGTCTCGTGGGCGTGGGTCAAACATAAGCGAACCCCGGAATGGCTTGCTGTTGGAAGCGTTTGACCATGGACCGAGAACGGCATTCCAATCCCTGGCCAAAGGCGCTCAGGGCTACCCAAATGCCAGGCAGCCCATAAGCGGAACTGGGACCAAAATCCCAAAGCCGCAAAACCGCCGGCGCCACGAAAACCACCTGGGCTCAGCCTGGGACCTGGGTCACTGGAAACAAAGCCGTCACCGGGTCGCCTGCCAGGGAGGCCTCCGTAGGTCCCCAGCTCAAAATCCATGCCACGAATCCGGAACCGCTACACCCCAAATCATTTTAAAGGACCAAAGGGATATGGCTGTGGCTCAGTGCGTTCATGCACCGTGATGTATCATGTGCTTTATCGTACTTATGAAACCTATGTCATGCTGGGTAGGGTGGTTTTGGGATAGTGGACATTGTCTTAAAATCAGGGTTCCTTACACATCCCCTTTACTCATCACCCCACTAAAAAATAGATGTCACCGGACCACTCTAGAGCAAGACACAGGACTGCCGGACTGCCGGTCCTCCTCTGTCTGGCAGTTTTGCCGCAGCATCTCTGTATTCACCTCATGCGAGATGAGCGAAGAATGCGTCCTACTGTGGATGGTGACGAAATCCGCTTAGGCACCACGAAATGAAACCATGGTGGGAACCGATGTTTGTTGGTAATTTCAGGAGGGGAATCATCATTCCAGGTTTTTCTAGGTGGTGTAGGATTTCGTCCATCCAGGGTACCTTTTGAGCAGCCAACCCCATGAAAGGAAACGTCACGGGAGGGTTGGGGTATGTGCGTTTGAAGAGACGACGCGCAGTTTCACAAGGAAGGTAGTGCGTAGGCCAACATGATGGCCAAAGAGGCGAAGCCTTCGTCTGTAGGTTACAAGGACATGCCACGGAACTTCTCAATGACAGCCCCGCCCGACGAATGAACAGAAACAAAGCAAGACCTATCGGACAATTGCTAGGTCCTCCAGTAGAGGGGTTAGAATAAGGGTACCCTTTTTCTTTCTGTAGTCTATTTTAGTAGGGGAACTCGGAACCCTCCCCCAAAAAAGGTGTAAAAGGGCACCTAGCTGGGGGACCCACTGGTTGAATCCTCACTGGTTGAGCTTTAGGCCAAGGACTCCCGTGATTGGTGGATGTGTTGGGTGTGTCATGACTTTGTGTTGCCAGGTGATGCCTGTTTTCACAGGGAAGGCCAGCCCCAAAACAACAAAACACTACAAAGAGCCGGCCGCTGCTGCGAAAATGAAGTGTCAAATATTCTGACCCCTAGTCCTCCCAAGGCAACCAAAACTCTTTTGAAAGACAACGCATTTGGGTGTTTCCACAAGTGAATTGTGTTTCAAGGCTTGCAAGGTGTGACTTGGGTGCACAAAGGAGGATTTCTGGGAAAGCTGAAGGAACCCGTAAAGCCAATTTTTGGACACAGCCAATTTGGTCATGAAAACTTGACGAATCGGGTTTATTGCACCTATGGCCAAAGCACATCAAAGGCCTGCGTGACCCTATCTACCCGTTCCGAAATGGCTCATGGCTCCGATTTGTTTTGAACCAAACGAAGTCATTGGTTGGACGAGCATTCCCAGTTGAAGGGGCCTTTTTTGTGGTTGGTTCAGAGGGAAAGACAAGACCCATTTTTTGGCTTTAATCTAAAGACACCCGTGTTTACCTCGGCTTTTGCCCCTTTAGATTCTGGTCCCCCACAACAACAAAAAAGTGACCTTTCTGCTTTCCACCTCTGGCCCTATGCCATAAAAGTGACCCTGCAGGGTTTTCCTTTCAGCTTAACCGTCTCAAACGCCAAAACCCCTCAGCCCGAAGCAAGTGTGGAGGGCCCGGGGGTCTTCATCTTGTGGCTTTTTGGGGGATCCCATGTGTGGGTTCTCGGCGAAATTAAGGGGAACCGCCTGCTTCTGCTTTTTTGGGGGGTCTTGAGACAAACCCAATCTCCTAAGCCCAAAACACATAGGCGAACCCCCCGAAAGAAACCAAAAACAACAACTACAACTACAACAAAACAACCCCCCAAGCCCCAACACCCCCAACGCCCCCAACCACCCCCCCCCCCCAAAAAAAAATAAATAAATAAAAATAACAATGGGAAAAAGCAGCAACGACCCACAACCCACAACCCACTCGCCACCTCGCCAACTCGCCGCCCCGCCGCCTCGCCGGGGCGCCACCCCCGGGTCCAGAGACACCACGGCGACTTCGCGCGCCAAGAGCTCCAGGGCCAAGGTCTTGGCCATGGCCTGTCGCGGCAGCAGCTCGTGGGGCCGGGGAGTTGGGGGAGTTGGGCTTGGTGGGAGGGGGGTTGTTGGGGGGGGTTGGTGGGGGGGGGTTGGGGGGTTGGGGCTTGGGGGGGGGGGTGTTGGGGGGTTGGGGTTTGGGTTGGCTGGGGTCAACTGATGGGTGCCAACTCAAGAAAGACGAGCCACCCAAATGCCAGAATCTGAAAGCATCGTGGGATAGATGGGTTGACTTTCAGCCTTCCGGGGTTCCAAAGAATGGGCCGAAGCTTTGGGGGTTTCGACCAAAACCCAAAAATGGCCCCCCTCCGAAAAAATAGTCCTGACCATGTTCCCCTTTCGAGCCACAAATCTCCTTTTGCAAAAGTGGATGTTCGGAACCACCCTTACAAGCCATTCTTTCCACTCGCACTTTGCAGCTGGCCAAAGCTAAACAGCAAAACAGCAAAACAGCAAAACAGCAAAACAGCAAAACAGCAAAACACCAAAACTAAAACTCGCTTGGCTTTGTCTACTTTTTTTGACCACTCGTTTGGTTGGCTTTCAAAGGAAACTAACAGGAAACCGTTGCGACGTTGGGCTCCCAAGTCTTCTTATTTTGAGACAAACCCAAACTCGCAGCTGCCTTGCCAGAGGAATGGCGTGAGGCTTCCTTTGGGAACAACTGTATATCGGAAGGACACAGTTTTGGCCCAATGAATATCACCACCAACTGGGGTTTTGGGAGTATCGGCTTATGGTCCTCTATCGGTGGTTTATGGAAAAGGTTGTTGTCAGACATGCATATGCGTTCATGAAGCAGGCAGGCAGCGCCAGCGCACGGGACCTTCAAGATGCGGGCCCCAGTACCCATGTGGGTATGCACCTAAAAAAAAGCAGGCTTTAGTCCATGTGTCCATGTACCAATCCGACAAAAAGTTATCCCAAATGTGGATTGGCCGCCTTTTAGCCATGTGTCCATTTTGGGGGTACCAACGATTTTTGACGGCCGTGGTGTCCTCTACAAAACCGCCGCTCACCCCACCCCGCCGACCAACCAACCAACCAACCAGCCCCGTAGCCGGGGTTAAGCCCGGAGCCGGGGCTAGCAAAAAAAAACGGTTCTCCCCACCGCAAGGCCCCAAAACCACGCGCGCCTCGGTGGCCCACTTGGTGGCGCTGTAGCAGCCCATACCAGGGGCCACCTGAATCGACCGGTGATAAATCGACGGGAAAAAATCGATGGGTTTTCTTGGTATAAATGGCTGTGGGTCAAAAATATGTACCCAAAATGGAATCCTGGTAAATGGAAACTTTGACTAAAACCTGCGGTCCCCTCAAACTAACCTAAAAAGGACACCCAAGATGAGGTCCCCTGGTAAATGGAATACCAAACCAAAGGGATCCATCTATTTCTATCCAAATGGCCCTGGGAAATGGGGCAGATCACCAAACCCACCGATCAAAACGGACACCAGGGGCCACCTGAATCAAAACCTGATTCCATTGAACCCCAACCCACCTGAATCACGCTGAAAGTAGATGGCATGATCCCCTTTATGCGAACCAAGATGGGTGTGGGTTTTCCTGTGGAGGGCACCCTGCTTAGGTTTGATTCAAAAGAAAGCAGAAAGGAACACCACAAATTTGGGGGAGTTCCCTATATTGCAACACGCCTGCATTGACTTTTTGGTGCCATTTACCTTCACCCAACTGTACGGTGGCCTTCTCGAACCTTCCATCAAATCGCCCGATCGGAGTTCGTTGAACAAACGGAAATACAGCCTGACGAGCAAAACATCCCTGCCCCTATAAACAAGGGAAGGGATTCGATTCCAACTCCTTTCCCTGGCTAAGTCAGAGAAATGCAATGCCCCCTTCCCTGACTCCAATTATTTTGGGTTCCAGCCACCACTCAGCAAGGATCAGAAAAAACAAGTTCAAAAGCCGGTTTTGGACACGTCAATATAGACCAGCTGGCATCATCCCAAAGATGCCGCTCAAAGATGTAGAAAGGACCTTGCACCAAGCGGAAACTATAGGTTGAATTTGTTGCAATCTCAGTCTTGTGTACACCCACCCAAACCACATCAAGGCTGCTTTGGCCCAACTGTCGAGCTTTCCCTACGAATGGTCAAGATGCTGGACCACTTACCACTGGTGGTTTATCCCAATGTTCCTCCATCCCAACTCCTGACTTCTGTCCATCCACAGTCTGGCCGTAGGCTTGGGGGGCTCCCTATACTTCCCCTTTAAACATCACTCCACCAAAAGGTCGGTCATTTTAAATTGGCCCAAGAAACCAATATCCAAAACCACCAAAATGGGAAATACAGGGAGCCCTGGCACAACAACCCGCGCGCTTTCCGCTCACCGCCCAGCCCGAGCCGCCCGCCCAACCCCCCGACTTTTTCCGCCGGAGGCGCCGCGCGGCCGTAGCGGGAGGAGAGCACCACGATGGCGCCTTTGGGCGCCATGAGCGGCGCGAAGCTGCGCAGAAGCTGGGCCAGGGCTAGCACATTCACCTCCTCACCAAGCCGAACTTGGCGGAGGGGGGGGCCCAAAATGGCCAACCATAGGGCTGGAAAGGTGAGAAACAAGAAGAAGGCGAAAATGGCAAAGGACCAAACATGAATGAAGCTGGAAAACTGACATGATCTTTCTAAGAGAGCAAGCCAAGGTGAGAAACCAGCAACAGTTGTTTCGAGAAACAAGGAAAAACAGAGAGTCAAACACTGGGCTGTCCTCAGATCCCTGCAAGTTCAACTTTTAGTGGGTTGAATTGGGATTCCCAACCACTAAACCCACTAAAAAAAGCTCCAACACCTATACTTCCATTTGCTTAAGCCCCCT
This sequence comes from Effrenium voratum, assembly GCA_963377175.1. Lineage (NCBI taxonomy): Eukaryota > Dinophyceae > Suessiales > Symbiodiniaceae > Effrenium > Effrenium voratum. The sequence goes on from CAUJNA010000113.1 coordinate 2,564,602, forward strand.
GGAAGAATAAACATATTTCCAGTAGTGATAGATTCCCTTTGAAACCAACGAGGGAAAATCTGAAATATTACTAAGCAAATGGAAGCACAAGGCACCGGACGATCCGCGGGGCCCCGGCCACGGCCCGGCGCCAGGCGCCGGCCGCGTCCGGCGCGGAGTCCCCGAGGGGCGCGTTTGGGGGCATGAACCCGGCAGCGGCGACCAGGAGGTCCAGCTGCCTGCCATAGGCTCTGGTCCCAAAGGGACCTCCCAAACTCACTCCCAAAATCACCCCCCTCCCAAAAAAAGAAACGACACCCCAGAAATTCGTCTTTTTTGTTCGTCCGAAACAAATATGTGTTTGGAGGGTGGAAAGGTTTGGGGGGTCCTCTTCAGGGGGACATACTGCGGATGGTTGCAAAATCCCATTCGCACCACCTAAGAAAAACCGTGGTGGAAACCATGATGTTTGTTGGTATTTACAGGGGAATCATCTGATTCCAGGGCTTCTTAGCTGCAGGATTTCATCCGTGCACAGTAGGTCCTCTTAATGGGTCTCTCGTTCTTTGAGTTGGTACTGTGGTTTTTGTGTTTTTAAAGGGAAACCAAAAGGGAAACCAAAAGGGCAACCAAAAGGGCAACCACATGCTGGGGGCTCCACAAAGAGAACAATGGAGACTTAAAAGCTTGGACTCCAGGCAGGTGGCTTCCTTTTATCCAAAAAGAGGTCTCCTATTTTGAGAAGGAAACAACAAATGGTAGGTGGGTTCAAGGGAAAGTGACCTGGGTCCAGTTCCACACATCCTCAAATTGACCAAAGGCTTCAAGGCAAACAAAAGGGTCCCAACAGTTGTCTTGAGAACCCATCACATGTTCACTTTGGGAGACTCCAGGTTTCAAGCCGTGTAATTTACATACCCCTTTTGAGCTGAAATACGTGCTTCTAAAGTTCTGCAAAGTGTGTGAATGATCAAATACCCCAGACACCCGGTGGATCTCCATGGCAAGACACGGCGAACCTTTTGTTCACTTGACTCTGAAAGGAAACCCGCCTGCCAAAAAAAGTTGAACAACATTGGCATCAGTGGAGGCCTGCGTTCCTGCTTAGGTCAGGAAAAGCTGAACACAGTGTCCCTTTGCTTTCCCTTAAAAACACCAAACAACTATGAGCACTAGGTGGTGCGCGGCGAACTTGCGGAAATGTGTTGGAACGGCCCCAAACTGATCCATCCCTTTCTCTTGCCTTCACAAAATACACACACATCAAGAAACCAAACAAACACCCCTCCCCCGCCCGCCCAAACACACACACCCACCCACCCCCAAGCGGCCGAGTGGCCCGAAGTGCTCTTGAAGCTCCAGCGCCATCTGCTCCACCTATGGTCAAAGTTATTCGCTTAAAAGCCTGGATGTTTGCTTGGACATTCCCCATATAGTGTGCCAAGAAGAACACACAGCTTTTGTCGAGCCCCTTTTTCCTGAAGAATCTCAAGTCAAGCTGGGTACCAGCAGATATCACAAAAAGGGGGCTCAACCAAAAACTGTGCTTTCCTTTTGGTTCCCGTTACACCAACCCAAACCCACCCACAAAAAGCAATCCCCATGCCAGAACTGGCAATCATGAGCTCACTCCCACCTTGCCATACATGGGGTTCCGCTTGCTGTTTGCCAGGCAAACTATATGGGGAATGTCCAAACAACCATCTGAATGGATTCTGTGTACAACGATATACCTGTTGCAGTGCATCTCTAAACTCCAAAGGGCAAAACGTCTAAGGCTACAGCTGGCAACCGCCCCAAATAGAGGGATCCAACCAAATGCATCTGGCCCCTTTGCTTCCACTCAACTCGCTGCAAACCTTGGGGAGGGGCTTTCCCCAGCGAAAATAAATAAATATATATATATATATGATAATAATAGTAATATTAACAATAATAAGACTAAGAAAAAGAAGAAGAAAAAGAAGAAGAACGAAGACCCCGGCCACAGCGTCCCGGACGCTCCGGTGCGTCCTTGCGCCCCACCCCCGGCCCCGGCCTCTGCGGCCTCACAAAGATCCACCCGCCACAGGCGCGCCTCGGGCAGCCGGGACCTGGCGGCGGAGGGGGACAAGGACTTTGCGGGCGCCGCCCGAAGAGAAACATCATCGGTTCCCAAGCAAAAAAGAAAGCTGACTAAATGTGTATGTATATATATACATATCTATATATATATATATGTGTAATACGTGTGTATATATATATACACATATCTATATGCATGCTAACAAGTATCTAGACACATAAATATATGGTCCCCCCCCCCCAAACCCAGGTTTTGTGAGAAAACACTGTAAATACCAGTGTCTTCTCACAAAAACCTGCATCTGCCAGAGCACACACTTTTCAGGCCCACTTTCTCCATCTGTCTCATTTGGCAGCCAATGCTGCGCCAGGAACATGGGGGCTGCCCCCCCCCCCCCTTGCCAGGCATGTCCCCCTGAATCCTTTGTTTTTCTGCTTTTTCAGTTTTTTTCATTTTTTCAGTTTTCTCCTAGCATTCACCTTTATTATTGCCTTAGTATTGTCTGAGCAACCAAGCACTATGATTGCGTAAGGGCATCTCTTCAAGGAAGCTCTCTGGAAACTGAAAAACTGAAAAAACCGAAAAAATTGAAAAAACTGAAAAACCAAGGATTCAGGGGGACATGGGGGCTGCCCCCCCCCCCAAACATGTCCCCCTGAATCCTTGGTTTTTCAGTTTTTTTCAGTTTTTTTCAGTGTTTTTTAGTTTTCTCCTAGCATTCACCTTTATTATTCCCTTAGTATTGTCTGAGCAACCAAGCACTATGATTGCGTAAGGGCATCTCTTCAAGGAAGCTCTCTGGAAACTGAAAAAACTGAAAAAACTGAAAAAATTGAAAAAACTGAAAAACCAAGGATTCAGGGGGACATGGGGGCTGCCCCCCCCCCCCCAGGCATGTCCCCCTGAATCCTTGGTTTTTCAGTTTTTTTCAATTTTTTTCAGTGTTTTTTAGTTTTCTCCTAGTAATCACCTTTATTATTCCCCTAGTATTGTCTGAGCAACCAAGCACTACGATTGCGTAAGGGCATCTCTTCAAAGAAGCTCTCTGGAAGCTGAAAAAATGAAAAACAAATATAATAACAACAAAAACAGAAAAACCAAGGATTCAGGTGGACATGGGGGCTGCCCCCCCCAGGCATGTCCCCCTGAATCCTTGGTTTTCATGTTTTTCAGTTTTTTCAGTGTTCTCCTAGTATTCACCTTATTACTCACCTAGTATTTTCTGAGTATTCCCCTAGTATTGCCTTAGTATTCCCTATTCTCTTGGTATGCACCTAGTAATTCCTAGTAAGGGAAGGGGAATACTAGGGGAATACCTTCACTATTGCCCTCGTATTCCTTAAATATTCTCTTGGTACCCCTAGTATTCTCCTAGAATTCTTCCAGTATTCACCTTTAGTATTCCCCTAGTACTTCCCTAGTAGTGCCCTAGTAGTGCCCTAGTATTGCCCTAGTCAGGAAGCCTGAGAAAAGTCACACATATTGAGCTTGAGAGTATACCCCTACTATTCCGTCAGTATTCACTAGTATTCTCCTTTAGTATTCCCCTAGTATTCCCTACTTAGTATTGCCCAGTATTGCCCCAGTATTCCCCTAGTATTGCCCTAGTATTCCTTTAGTATTCTCTTGGTATACCCCCAGTGTTTCCTCACCACCCCCTTAGTGTTCCCCAAATAGTTCACTAGCAAAGGAAGGGAATGCTAGGGGAATATCTTCAGTATTATCTAACTAACTAGGCAGCTAAATAGATAACTAACTGATTAGCCAATTAACTAGCTAACTTGGTTTAGAGCTAATTCATTACAACTAGTTACTAGTTAACTGACTAATTAGTTGACTTGTTGACTGTTTATTTTCTAACTAATTGAACTTGCCAATTTTTACAGCTTGAACTTGAAAAATATGCGTTTCGCAGAGGCGAAAATACACATGTTTCTCAAAAGTAGCATTTTTCCAGTGATTTTGGCAATTGTCCAGGTTCAAAACCTGGGTTTTGGGGGGGGGGGGGGGTAGCAAATATATATATATATATATATACACACAAATGTTGATATGCGTGGTGCAGATGATTTATGGTGATGAGGGCTCCGGCACTTTGCCTTTGAGTTCACATTGGTTGTTGTTGACATTGGAGTCATGGAAAAGTCGAAAACAAAAACAAAAACCGCTCCCAAGCAACGGAGGAAACCTGTTGAAATGGAGCCACAGAAAGCGGTTGGCTACGTGCGCATGTGGAATTGAATGCATCGTTGGATGTGCTTGATCAGCCTGGGTGCTCGCCAAGTATCTACCAAGCTTGACCCCAGTTTAATAAATGCCAGTTCACTCTTCTAGGGGTGTTCCCGTCCAAAAGGAGTGACCCCCCGCTAAACCCTGAGACACCCCTACTAGTAGACTAGAGTTGTTTAGTTCCGGGTCAACATTCACTGGCCTGTCCTCAGATCCCCTGCTACAAGTTTAGCTTCTAGTGGGTTAAATGGACACCTTCAAACTCACAACCTAACACCATAGCAAACCGGACGATTCGCCGGGACGGGCCAAGTTAAGTTTGAAGCCCCAAGTGGGTATCCATCAAACCTGGTATCAAAATAGTGTGCACAGAGCCGTGCTTCAAGAATTACGGATTCGGCTGACGGCTGCACCCATTGGCTGAAACAAATCCTGCCCCATCAAATCCTGCCCCGTTGCTCCTTCCCTCCCCCCCCCCCCCTCCCCCCTGCGGACGTTTGTTGTTTCGCCCCCTTCTCCCGGAGATTTGCCCTGAGTTTTGGCTGGACAAGGAGCCCCAAAATGCTAAGGTGATATACATAGATATTCTACAAGAAGCTTCCCCATGCCTTCCAAGGATCCTTCTTTTCAGAAGCCATCCAAAAACCACAGGAAACAGCTGATTTCAGAAAAGATCAATGCTTGACAAAAAATGGGGGATCAACCCCTAGATGTATAATATATAAATATAGGTATATACACAACAATTTGGAATCTTTGGGATCAACCCCTAGAGACGTGGACTCGACTCACCGCTCCCCGCCTCATCGCCTGGAGCTCCAACTCCCCGCGGCCGCACCCGGCCACGCGCGCAGTTTCCGCGAAGACCTCCAGCAGTTCCCGGCCCAGGCCTGCGCGGGGCGGCGGGGCGCGGGGCGCCTTTGGCCGCGGGGCGGTGTTTGCTCTTTTTTTGGGCAAACATCACCTAGATGCGATCTTGCGAATGTGGCCTTCCACAATGCAGTCTCTGAACTCTTCAATGGGAGGTTCTGGGTTTGTCTCCAAATGGACCTCTCAACCAGCAATCAACACACGTTTCCCACTCCCCCCCCAACCCCCCCCAAACCCTACGTAATTGACGTGTCCCGGGGGGGGTTAGGGGGGGGTTATCCTCTATCCTCTCTTAGGTATCCGACACGCCGAACAATGTCGGCGGACATGTTGTCATTTGTTTAGTTAATACCTAACAAAACTTTATTGAAAGAAAAGGTTTAAAAGGGGGTACCAACTCCACATAGGCTTCCTTGAACTGGTTTAGATTCGCGTTTTATGCCCCAACCCATCTATGTTTGCCAAAAACGGCCCTCTGCTCCGAAACCCCATCGGGTCCCACAGAAAATGCTTAAAAATAGGGGAACCAACCCTAAAAGGGGTACCAATCAAAAAGCCCTCCCACTGTCAATATGTTATCATTTGTTTAGTTGCTATCTAGCCTGTTGTTGAATGAGCAGGCACAAAACACCTCCAACACATAGGCGTCCTTAAACATAGGTGGCCCGCGCTTCCTGTTGCTGAAAACCTTGAAAAACTCAGTGTTGTTTTGACATCCTTTTTGCGAAAACGTTGACACCTACCGTGTTGTTCGAGACTTTCGAGGGAAATGCATGGAAATAACGGGGAATGAAGGGGAAATGCGAGGGAAGGGAACATGCAGGGGACATGAAGGGAAATCCAGGAACATGCCATGACATGCAGGGGACAAGAAGCGGAAATGACAGGAAATCAGGGGAAATGAAATGGAGACGAAGGGGCAGTGACGAGGAAATCACGGACATGAAGGGGAATGGGATGAATGAAGGTGGGCCAATGGGATGAAGGTTTGCCGGCTTGCCGTTTGCCTGGTGTTTGACGTCATGTTTGGACGGCACTGAAAACCAAAACCGGTAACAAACCTGAAGCCAGTGAGATTCGTCTTAACTAAACTGAAATCGGAAAGGTATTCAGATCTATACAAATGTAGCTCATAGCCCGGGAACCTAGAGGAATGAACAAGGGGTATGTGCAGCCAGTCCAAGATATCATGAAATATCACGCAAGTTCCAGAACATCAGCCGGACGTCCCTCACATTTGACTGGTGGATTCCAAGCAATGTCAAGCAAACCGACGACATCTGGCAGGGCCAACCCATTTCCAAACACGTGCTCATTCTACGGCAAAGGGCCGGAGCTCCGGCGGCTGCATACTCCGCCGCTAAGATGGCTGGAAGCTTTGATGTGTGCTGAACGTTGCTGTTTCCTCGTTTCTGTTGCTGGTTCCTTGTTGCTTACAAGGAGCAGCAACACTGGATTTCGATTGGTTCTGGCCAGCTGCTAATCAAAGCTGGCGTCTCGACTCTATCATACATACAAGTGGTTCAAGCTACAACCGGTGCAACGAACAAGCTTTCAAACAGATCATGAACTCCGAAGGCACATATGAGCTATTCTAGTGTCTTGTAGCGAAACGGCGAAACGCGTTTCTTGTTGGCTCCTCCCTCCTCCTCCGACCCCAAAAGAAGATACGTACGAAATATAAATTATACAACGCAAGCCACTGAGGCAAACAAGGGCAACCAGGGGAGCCTTTTTGGGCAAACAAGGGCAACTGGGGTTTCCAGTCGATCTCCAAGAAAGAATTTGTTTATTCTTTTTCGGGGGGCCTGTTGTCAAGCTCTCAACGCTTTCACAGCTGACCGATGGTTTTACCACCAAAAAGCAGGCGGAACATCTCAAGAAAAATCTGGTCTTGCGCTGGAACGGCCTTCCCCGGCTCCAGAAATGCTCCCTTTGAAGGTCCGCAATGAGGGGCCCGTTCTCAACTCGCCCGGATCTGTTGAAATCGGATTTGTTGGCCTAAAAGGGGCCGGTTTAGATACAAGTGGCTGACTGATGCACATGCGTTTTTTCTCGCAGCGCTCAATTTGGGGATTGGAATAATTTGTCTGCCTCCTCCGGTGACCTCGGTCCAGCGCCATGTTTGACAAGGTGAGCAAATCATGCAGCCAAGGTAGGGCCAAGGAAGGGGCTTTTCAGGGCAAACATGGGGGCTGTCATGGCAAGCAAAAAATGGGGGCCCGAGGTGGGGACCGTTCGTGCTGCCGAGGTGGGCCAAGAACGGCAGGTGGGCCACACATAGGGATCGTTCATGCAAGTGAGGTGCGCGCAAAATAGGGACCCTTGCGCAACCGTTCATGCAACGGAGGCAGCTCAACCGCAAGCCGCAAGCGGGGTGGGCCAAAAAATGGGGACCGTTCATGCAACCGAGGCGAGCAAAATGGGCAGTGGAGGTGTGGGGGCCACTGCGCAAAAAGGGGACCGTTCATGCAACCGAGGCGAGCAAAATGGGCAGTGGAGGTGTGGGGGCCACTGCGCAAAAAGGGGACCGTTCATGTAACCGGACGTGGCTAAGAATGATGCAACCGAGGTGGGCGAAAAGCGGAGACCGTTCATGCAAGCGAGGCGCGCCAAGAATTGGGACCGTTCATGTAACTGTGGTGGGACCGGTATGCAACCGAGAAAAAAGAGGACCGTTCATGCAACCGAGGTGGGCCAAGATTGCGTGCCGTCCGCAGCGCAAGAACCAAGGCTGCTGCATAGAAGCCAAGGCTCGAAGCACGAGCCGGCCTGGCTGCGAGCCCGAGAGACAGAAAGACAAAGATACAAAGATACAAAGAGAGAGAGAGAGAGAGAGAGAGAGAGAGAGAGAGAGAGAGAGAGGAGACAGAGAGAGGAGACAGAGAGAGAGACAGAGACAGAGAGAGAGAGAGAGAGAGAGAGAGAGAGAGAGAGACAGAGAGAGAGAGACACAGAGAGCGAGAAAGAGGGAAAACGAGAGAGACAGAGACAGAGCCAGAGTCACAGAAAGAGACAGAAAGAGACAGACAGACAGAGAGAGAGAGAGGGAGAGAGACAGAGAAAGAGACAGAGAAAGAGACAGAGAAAGAGACAGACAGACAGAGAGAGAGAGAGCGGGAGAGAGACAGAGAGAGAGAGAGAGAGACAGAGAGACAGAGAGACACAGGGAGAGAGAGAGAGAGGGAGAGAGACAGAGAAAGAGACAGAGAAAGAGACAGACAGACAGAGAGAGAGAGAGGGAGAGAGAGACTAGGTCCTCCAGTAGAGAGGTTAGAACGAGGGTACCATTTTTCTGTAGAGGGGTGTGGACAGGAAGGAGACAGGGAGACAGAAAGAGACAGAGAAACATAGAGAGAGAGAGAGACAGATAGAGAGAGACAGAGAGAGGGAGATTCAGGAGAGAGCTTGGGGGGATGGGGAGGATCGGGAGCGGAGGGAGGGAGAGAGGACAACAGAACACACAAGGGAGACAAGGGAGAGATGAAGAAGGAGAAAAGGGAGAGGACAATGTCGGCGGAGTGAGCCGGAGGCTCTAAAGTTAAACAAGGGAGGGCTTTTTGATTGGTACCTCTTATGGCGTTGGTTACCCTGGTTTGGCGCATGTTTGTGTTTTTGTTCTTCGTGTTTTTTGAGTTGGTCCCCTTTCTTGGTGTTGTCTTACAGGCAAACCAAATGAACACCACAAAAAATGTAATTGCCAAATCCCTATTTTGACACATACCCAGTTGCAGCGCTGGCTCTTTAAGATTGCGGGGAGAAGGAAGCCTGGTTGAATTTCCGTTGGTTGTCTTGTTACCTTGTGCTACAACCCTTTTCTGCAAACTTTTGTTACCATCCTTACCCTTACTGCTACCACCTGTTATCTTCGTTGCTCTTGTTACCAGTGGGAACCTTCTTCACAAGGGACTCCTCAAGCAAACGTCTTTGAACAGCCCAAATGACTCAGCGACTGGAAACCAAATCCGTGCCCAAGATACGTCTGCTTTCAATTTCACTCGCAGTCCACCCACAGGAAAACCCGCCATTGAACTTGAAGCCAGAAAGAGAAGTCTAAAATCACCACGGTTTCCCAGTCAAGTGAGAGGGAACCAAGGCATGGAGCATAGGGGTGGTCGTTTTGAAGTTGGTACCTTTCCATGTCTTTGTGTGTGTGTGCGCATGTGGTTGTTTGGAAGGGAAAGGAGGCATTTCGGGGCTTCCACGCACGCATTTGCCCATCTCTATATTCGGACTCTCCCCCCCCCCAAAAAAAAGGAAAGAAAGAAACAACTGACATTCTTGCCCATTTGAGCGAACTCGAATAGGTTCTACTAACATGGTTAAGTTTCAAAGACCCCCTACTACCCAAATGGCTGTGGATCAAAAATAGGTACCCGAAACGGAACACTGGCAAATGGGACCAAGGACTAAACCTGCGGTCCAATCCTGGTGGTTTGCCCACATACCCACTTGAAACTGGGCAGTAGAAGCTATGGCCCGGCCCTCGGGTGCAACGGGCACCCATTCACCGTGCCTCGGGTGCAGCCAGTGACCAGCACCCGCTTAGCCATCGGAACGAACGAATTCTGCGGATGGGGTGCGAAAGTAGGGTCTGTGGGTATGTGACTTCTTAAAAAAAGGAGGACCCCCAAAAAATACGATGTTCTTTTGGCTCAACCTAAGGGTACCCTAAAACAAAAGGCCTTGAACCCTGAAATGGAAGGTACCGTTTGCTTTCTTCAAGCTGGTTGAGATACAGCTTGGCTCCGGGTAAGACTTGCCCACTGGAATCCGGGCTCATTCCCGGCCCACCTTGGCTGCGCTGCGTCCCTTCAAACCCTGCAAAGGGCCCCAGAAAGTCCATCACAGGAACAAATGGGTTGGACTCGCCAGATTCAAAGCTCCAAGTTGGCAAAGCATGGTGTTTTGGGCGCCGGAGTCTTATGGCGGAGCTTCAACATACGGACTGCAACACGTCTCTGACGCCATTGCCAGGTTGCCCTGGCACGACAAGGCGGAGTCCTGAATGGCTCCACCCGAATTGCCAGGGTGGCGGAAAACTTGAAGGAACATCGTCCACCAAAACGAGGCTACCCTTCCTTGCCCGGTGCTGAGTAGGGAATGAACCCAGGGGTCACAAGGGATGGTGTGCAGGGGTCATTCCCTCATCCCCTGCTGAGCACCAGCAAGCTTCTTTGACAAGCAGTTCCTGGGCGGTGAGTGGTGAGGTGTGCTTTGATTTTGGCCGGGCTCGGCCAGTTTGGGCCGAAAACGACGCCTTTCCGAAGAGCTCCAATTTGAAGAGAGCCGACTGAAACGTTGAATTCCAAACGCTCGAAACGGGCAAAACGAAACGCTCAACACGCCCTAAACATGCGAAAACGTTCGAAGCGTTCAGAAACGATCGACATGCTCGAAGGTCCAAGACGTTCGAAGCTTTCTAAACCATGCTGGGACCAAGGGAGAAATCTGACTCAATCTGACACTTGAAGGTGGAGGCCAACCTTGGTTGACGTTGGAAGGGGAGCAAAAGAAATTACTTTTGCAGTTAAGTGGGGATTTCCACACTACACCACAATAAGCAAACATGTAAAATGTTTCCCAACAACAACCATCCTGCGTTTGAAAAACATCTCCCGGACATTGCAGAAAAGACTTGCAAACCGTTGAAGGTGTTCTCCTCAGAAAATGTCTTACCTTGTTGTGGTCGGGGTGTCAGCCAGAGTTCGAAAAAGAACCTTTTTAGGGGGTTCCGGGTGTAATGTCTTTCCGCCCCTGCAAAACATACCCGACATTTCCCTGAAAGGAGCCTGTTCCCTTGTTCACAATCAGAACCTGGTCTTAAAATGGCCCACCCAAAACCCATAAAGAATTAAGAGGGCCGGCGCTATCCTTTACTAACCTTCACATACAAATATCCCAGAGGGGTTGCTAACCGTTATTACATTTACTAACATGTGCTAACTTTCTTCTATTTCAGCTTTAAAGGGCTTGGATTGTAGCTCCCTTTGGTTTCCCTTGAAAGACACCCCGCTTTTCGGGCACCCCAACTCTCACTCTCACTCCGTTTCCATGGCGCCTCTTCGAGTAACGCGAAGCCAAGGTCCAGGTAGGGGTAATAGTAAAAGGAGCCCATGCCTGGCCAAAAGGGAAGCCAAAGACGACCAAACAGCAGCCGAAGGGAACCCAGGGGAAACCAAAGGGAAACCCAGGGGAAACCCACGCGAAACCCAGGGGACACTCAGGGGAAACCCAGGGGAAACCAAAGGAAGACCAAGGGGAAGCCAAAGGGAAAACCAAGGGCCTCTTCGTCTGTCGAGCGAAATGATAGATGCTTGTCCCAGGTGAATCCGAAGGTACACAGGGCTTAGTGCCGTTACTGGAATAATGAAGAAACTTGACAAAAAAAGAGAGACGCCAAAACAAGACAACACCCTTGGCCAATCCTTTGAAAAAGAAAGCTGAGAGGGAATCAACGAGGTGATCCCAGGTTCAACACATGCACAGGTCTCAGTCTACCTTTCAGCTGTCTAGAAAACAACTCCTTGGCACATGGTGGTCTGAACTCCCCCCGACTAAGGGTGTTCCCTATGCCCCAGTGAACTTTGACCACACGCTCGTCAGCAAAGCTGAGCATTTGCTTGCAATATACCGGTGTCCCGCTTCTTGAGCTTTTGGGCGGTGATCAGATCTGGGCAAACGGAGAACGAATCCGAGCCATCTGCCTTGTTGGGTTACCTCCAAAGGTGGCACGTTTTTCTTTTTTGTCATGGGCTTACCACCAGTCAATCCATCAACTTTTTTCGGAGGAATCCAGGCACCTCTGTAGGAAGCAATCCGCGCCACCACTCCCAACTCCACCCAGGCCCACCGCACCCCCACATCTCCTCCACCCCACCCACCCCCAACTGCAGACTCCACTGGTCCACTGTTGCTCCTGGGCTTGATGGCAAGAGACGGCTCGCGCAAGCCGCACTCTGGGCTTCCCAGCCCCAAAAGCTGGTGCGCCTGGCGGAGGTGGAAGAGGAGAAGAAATCGAAGAACTTGTCTTTTGGTTGAAAATCCATGCCCTAAGATGAAACAACCAGGTCAAGGGGCCATCCTGATTTTTCAACCACAAACAAAAACGGGAACACCCTGTGACCCCCACATTTCGACCTGTTAGCAGCAATCCGGGGCCCATGGGCGCTGATTTGTGGACGGTTGCGATCCCTTCGCACCACTTGGAAGCCATGGTTGAAACCAGTTGTTTCTTGGCCTCAGCGGAATCGTCAGGCTAGGACTGCTTAGGTGGTGCGAATTGGATTTCGTCCACCCGCAATATCATGTGGGTGATTCCTGCTTGAGAAACGATCGGAGGGGCTCGGTGGGGACAGGCTTCTGCAACAGCCTCCCGCCCCAAGTTCGGTCCAAGCGGGGAAACCCAGGGCGGTGGAAGAGGTGCATTCCAAGCTTTCCTGGTGCTGTTGATTGCTGGTTGGGAGGTCCATTTGGAGACATGCCCAGAACCTCCCATTGAAGAGTTAGGACTGCATTGTGGAAGGCCACATTCAAAAGATCGCATCTAGGTGATGTTGAATAGGGAGCGCTTGCAAGGTGAAACACCGGGCGAACGGCCGTGCGCATGTGCCTGGAGCCCTGAAATGCTTATTCGACCCTTGTCTTTAGGGTTCAAACACGCAAGGGCTCCATGTTCTTTGAACCCCCTCCCTTTGATTCGAAGCTCTTGACGCGACCGGCGAAAAAGCAGGCAACCCTCGGTTGAATGAGTGGTAAATGGGCACAAGGGCAAAACATTGGCCAAGCGCGAGCCACAGGAAACCAGATCAGATCTCTACCCTTTTGGCTTCAACTTTGAGGATCGGCTCGGAGCAACGGGCTTGTCATCACCCAAAAGCGGAGGAGATCAGCCGGCCACCTGCTTCCCGGAACCTGCCTAATGACTCGCGCAGTGGACGGCAGCAACTGCGCATGAGCCTGAGGCAAGCAGAGTGGCATCTTTATACGCAGCAGCGGCGGTTTGAAGCTGCAGCGAACAAAACCCACACCCTCCGCGGGAGCCCGTTCCATGCGGAACATACTCCCCATCACATGGAACCCGAAAGAAGGGGTCCCGCAAAAGAAGACTCCTCTACAAAACAGGCTTTCTGGGATTGCATTTGAGTCTGCAAAGAAGTCTTGCAAGGCAAGTCTGTGCACTTGCGTGTTTGGTGGAAGGGTACATGGCCATCTGGGTGAGTCATAAATCATTTGTCCGCCTTTTTTCAAGAAAAGAAACTCAAGATTGGAACCTTCATGCTTGATGTCGGGTAGCGGACGTTGCCAGCTGTGAAGACATTCTGCTTCTCCATACAAAACAAAGAATGATAAACAACGGGCAGCACCACCGATGTCACTCAAACAACGCCTGTGTTCGCTCTGCGAAGACAAGTGTCACGCCTGTTGCTGACTGGTGCGGATATAGCATTCTTGGGTTTGCCAGGCGCCAACAGTGGCATCCTTAATTTGAATCTGAGCAGTCCCATCATGGTGGCCAAGGGAAGCTTGCTTAGAAAACTTCGCAATACGAAAAGCGGAAGCAGAGGGTGCGAATGGCAGTAGGAGCATCTTGCGCAGGGTCGCAAGATGGGAGTAAGATCAAACAGACGAGATCGCGGAAGCGATGCTGTGCAGCGCTCGAGCTCGCCATGGTCTCGTCATGGGTGCCCAAGTTTCTCACTGGCACGGCTCCTCCACCCCACCCACCCCCCGGCGGCGCACTGCATCGGCGTGCTTCGCCCGATAAACGCTTTGCTAGATCGCGCGTGTGGGAGCGCTCTCGCTGTGGCGCCGTGCGAATTTCTGAAGCGCTCGAGGCGTCGATCGAAAGTAATTCGCTACAAAAAAAATTGCAGCTCCGCTGCAAGTCTCGCAAGTGGTTCGCTCGGCGAGCTGGAAGATTGATGTGTCTCTTGAAGATTGTCTAGGCTTGCGGTTGTTGCCTTCAAGCAGATCGGAGCAGGTTAAGGCATGGCAACGTGTAAACTTTGTGTGAGCTGCGTGCAGCATCTGCTGTGACTGCCGCCATTTCAGGCTGCCTTCCGCTGCGGCAGAGTTTTTGCTGGCAAGCTTGGAAAAAGAAGACGCTGGGGTGCTTTGCCATCGGGCAAACACTGCGCACCATGCTCCTGTAAGCATTTCATTTTGATAGAAACTTTGTTCATCCGGAAACGCAGGAGCATGCCCGGCACAACAGACCCTTGCATCAGGCTAGTGCAACTGTCTTGGCGACGTTGGTTCTCTCGAAAAAGGTGATGATATACACACAGCTGTCAGAACGCCATCTGCCACTGGTCCAAGCGACTACCACCCAACTAGTAAAGCAACCGTAACTTTGAATGAGTACCTGTTTCCACTGAGTTCGGTCTGTCTTAAAAATTGGGTACCCTAGTTTGCCTTCCTGCTGGTTTTCCTCTCAAAGCACCTCCCCAACAGTGTACCAACTGATCCCTAAAACTCGCGGGTTTTCCCGCTGCACTCCCTCAAGGACCCCCCAAACAAATTGACCAACTGAAGGCTCGCGGCCCGGATGGAGAAGTCCACATTCATGTCTGCGGGGAAGTTGCCTGAGCCATCGCTCAGGTTGGGTTTGAAAACTCCCGAAGAAGCGTATGGAAACCATGGTACCATTTCTTAGTAGAAGCTCCTGGAAAAAATGGAACCCCTGCTTTCTGGAAGGGTCCATGCTAGTCTGCCATCCAACCGACATGAAGAACCTCACTGAAAGCCCCAAAAGACCTCCTGGTGGGTTCCAGTTTAGCGGGAGAAGTACCACTACAGTCCCCTCGAATATTGTACAGTCTAGGACCTAGGAACTCAGGGAGTGTGTAGATAGGCAATTATGTGTCAATGTGAGGGCTTTTGACCGGGTGAAAAGCCCCAAGATGATATGTGTCCTTTTGGTCTCTCACTCTTTAACCCAATCAAATTTCTTTTACAAAGAAGGCACCGAGCCTCAAAACGCACGCGGCCAAAGGAAAACCAACCTCTGAAAAAGGAAAGACGAGCCACCCAGAGGGGACCCCCAATGTTCGGCCTAGGAGGGCAAGGATTCCCTCCTTCGGGATTCGGGACTGCGCGCATCGCTCACTTCACCAGAAATCCAAATGGGCATGGTGCTGATACTCACATCAACCGAAAACTCACAAGACATGTGGTTATGTGAGGCGACGCCCACTTCATTTGGAGGAATTAAGGACAAGCAAAGCTTGGCACCGCTCGGCCTTGGCCTCCGTCAATGCAACTCCAATCAGCGTGGCGGAAGTGGACGTTGTTGCTGTTCCAAGCACTTCAACTTCATGCGGCCTCTTAAGCAAGAAAAACCAATCGCATGAGACATGGGACTGCCCTGAAAGAAACGGTCTGGGTGTGTGCTTCTCTTGATGGTGCGTACCCTTTTTGGTGTTGCTTGCTTCAAAGGGAAACCGATGAACGCCACCATTCTGCGGGTTTCCCCACTCCAAAACAAACCCGTCTGACTTTATGCGAAGTTCCCTCGCGCCTTGTGCGTCTGCGGAGTTGAAGACCAACGCCTCGATAGAAATGCTGACGCATCAGCGCATTGGCGCTCAAAAGTCTGATTCTTTGCCACTATAGTCTTCCCAAATGCAGCAAGTTCAGCTGGACAAACTTTTTAAGCTAGTCCTTTTAGTTGCCCTGTTAGCCAACCAATCGCGCAAACTGCTGGGCTCTTTCTTTTAGTTGCCCTATCCAACCTGAAGACTCGCGCAACTCCAAAAGAAACGAACCCAGGTTGCATCTGGTCCCTGAGGGCTGCTCCAGCAGCACCTCGTCCGGCTGCCGCCGCGCAAAGTCCTGGCGAGCGAGCGGAGGTGCGCGGCTGCCGTGCGCCTGGGGCCTGGAGATGTTGTTTTGGGCCTAGGGATGGGTTCTGGGTATGTAGCCATGGCAGCTTGCGGAAACACAGATGAGTAGGTGTGCTTGCGGAAACACCAATGAGCTCTGGGTATGTAGCCATAGGTGTTTTTGCCAGTTCTGGGTATGTAGCCCAGGTGGGATGGGTTCGGGGTATGTTGCCATAGGTGTTTTTTGCCCACCCTCCCAACAAACATGGAAGTGCGCAGGGACCTGTCCAATGAGCACGATCCAACAGAGGTCTGTGCACCAATCCATGTTTTTGCGTTGAGTAGGCCGCTTAGAAAATAGACGGATTCCGCCGGCACATCCATACAACCAAACACCAACCAGGGCCAGCTGACCGAACGGACCTACAAACGGGAATCCACTTTGATGGACTTCCACTTCCACACTTGACTTTTGCTGACACATTTGAGCACGCGGGCCAACACTGGGTGCTTATCTCCTTTCTATCGGCCAAACTCGGCACGCAACTGGGTGGTGACTGGCAAGGATGGTCATCACATACACTCTTCACTCGCATACAGGTACAGCTACATATGTAGCCGGCAACAAGTACATACATTAACGCATGTAAATGAATCTATTCATACATGTATGAGTGCCAAATGTTGTACATGTACTGTGCCAGCACCTCTTCTCAGCAGGTCTTCGCTCTCTTGCATAGGGAAGTCCATCACACCCTCTCGGCAACATGTGCCGAAAAAAAATAATGCCTCCTTTGCGCTGGAGTTCGCTCTGCAGCTTAGAACCTCCAGCTGCTTCACCACCAAATCATAGCGTTTGTGGACCAAATCCGCTTCGAGCCAGTTGGCAGGTGATCTATCCCAGGACTTCGTCCACTGGTTCCCCGGATTTATGGCTGAACCAGGGGCCATGGAACAACCCGCCGCCCGGATCCTATCTGACCTCAAAGCCCAGGTCGCAAAAATTTGTTTGCCTTCGGTGTGCTTTCCGGAGGTTGGCCTCAGGCCTAGATCTGAGGCGGTTCCCGAGTGCCCTACACTTTTGCGGCTCTAGGGTTACCTCCGCCGGGTTACCTTTTTGTTTGGCGGGGTGATTTGAAAGCCAAGTGGGGGTACTCCGCCGGGTTACTTTTTATTGGGTGATTTAAAAGCCAATTGGGGGGGGGGGGGCGGGGGGCCGGGGGGGCGGTAAAGGGCATCTCCGCAAGCACACCCCTGGTCAGATGCATAACAAGTGGCACCCCGCAATCACATGCCATCTCCTCCTCAAAGAGCCATAAATCTTGGATTCCATGGGCCATCTGTCAGCTTCCTGGATTCAAACGAACCTGAGCGAGCCCAGTTCTGACACAAAACCCGCCGGGCTATGACTTTTAATGGGAAAAACCAAAACATAGTTGGCGGGCATACATCCCCCATGTGAATGATGTCCACCAAACGGTGCAACCCATTGAAACTCATCTCCTGCCCGGCTTCATCTGCCCACCGACGAATTGTGCCAGCTACTTACAGCGTGGTGTGTCCCCCCCCCCCAATTGCATGTTCTGGGCCGTACCCCTCATATGAAGCGCCCCCTCTTGGGCTGCTCATCAAAATCAATGGGCCTGTGAAGCAACTAAGTTCCTAAGCTTCTCAGGTGTGCTGCTGGATTTCCATGCCGCCTTCCACCCCCCCCCCCGGCCCTTTCTCAGGTTTGGATAGGGGTCACATTTCCAGTCAGTTGCAATTGTCTGGTGGCGTCCATTGCCACTTTTGGAGGCTCCAAAAAGGAATATGGATCTAGGGGTTGATTCCAACCATTCTTTTCTACCATCGTTCTTTTCAAACACCAGCTGTTTCCCTGGGTTTTGATGGTTTCCTGAAAAGAAGGAGCCCTGGAAAGAATGGAAATGGAAGGTAGCCCTAGAATGGAGGATGTTGGATCAGATCGGAGCCAAACTCGCCCTCTCTTTCTCTCTCTTCGCCGTCCTGCACCTCCTCCGCAGAGTCCAAGAACATGATGCTGTCCTGATACGCATGAGGATGGAGCACAACCCCAAGTGACACAAAAACTTTCTTTGCCATTTGCTTAAGCCCCCTGGAAAAAAATAAACGTATTTCCAGTAGTGATAGATTCCCTTTCAACCAACAAGGGGGAAAAAAGAAGAAAAACAACTATTCTTAGGCAAATGGAAGCTTGGAAGACAAGAGTTCAGTGTGGTTTGTCCAAAACCCTGAACTGTTGGCCGCATGGGTGATATTTGTTCATAAGAAAAACTCTTTGGTGGACATCAGAACTCGGCGGGTCCCCGTTGATGTCCAGCAACCTGTGAGGTGGTCCCCACTCTTCAGTTTCAAACTGCCATATTCAAATGGAAACACCTTCTCCCCCATTCCCCCTCCCCTTCTCCCCCCAAAAACAAAAAAAGACACCAAACAACAACCACCCCGCCCAAGCAATCAACCTCCCCCAAACCACAACCCCCCCCCTACCCCCTCCCTCCCCCCCTGCCCCCTCCCTCCCCCCCTTCCCCCAAACTCCGGCAGCGTGCGGCTCGCTCGCACCGCTTGCGGAAGCTCGAGCCTCCATGAGCTCCAGGGAGTTCTGCGCCAGAAGCCCACGCACCAGCCTCGCGCCACGCGCTTCGCTTTCGTCAAAGCGAAAACCGGGCTGTTGGGCAGGAGTACAAACATGTATAAACGTATACACATCGTGTAACATATATATATATATATATATATATGTGTATGAATATATATATATATATTAAGGAACATACACACATGCATTGAACAATGTTTCTGTTCATTATCATATACACCGTGCACACACGTATAAGACATGAGTGAGTGCATAGATCTTAAGACATGAAGTATATCATAGCATGAGTTAAAGCGTGCGTGCGCAGAAAGTAAAGGGCATTGGCTCATCTTCCAGCAATGCGCGGCTCCAGTCATCTAAATCAAGAACCGCGCAATCCCCAAGTCTTGTTGGGTTTACAACGGACCAAGCATAACAACCTGCCATGAAAGCGATGGCACCAACCTATGGAAGTCCACTGGAGAAAACATATATATATATATATATATACATTATACATTATTTGTTTTTATTTGTTTTTATTTGTTTTATTGTTTATTCTTTCTTTTCTTTTTAAGGAAAGAAACGTGTCCAGTGATAGTGTCCTTTTAAAACCAACGGGGGAAGATGATAACAATAAGAACAATAATAAACGTCTTACGCAAATAGAAGTTTTGTTGTTGATTTAGGCTAAATCAAACAATCTCAAGCCGTTTTCACGCACTCGGTTTGAAGCTTTTGGTCGATTCTTGCAGCTTTCTGTCTGAGGGTTCGATGCATTTGAAAAACCTCGCGTGTTCCTCGCCGAGTTCTCGGCATCTCGCGCGTTTCGTGTCCAGGTAGGGTGTTAGGAACCCGGGGGACCCTCCGACACGGAAGTGCACGAGGCTGAATTGCGAGAGGACAGGGGTTTGCCACATCTCAGACTCTCCAACACCAACTCAGTTTCCCAAACAGAATCATTCAAAAAAGGGCGGATGCCCTTTGTTTCAATTTCCCGAAATCGGTTGCCATCTCCAACGAAACCCAAAAGGGGATGGATGATGCATTGCTCCCTCCTGACGAGACTCTGCAAGTCATTCGTTGAGTCGCGGCGCAAAAGGAAACATCGCACCTGAAAGGGGATCCCTGGAATTCGCCGATTTTCCTTTTGGGACCCCGTTTCAGGTTGCATGGGTTGTTTTTGCCGGCGTTTACCCTGTTGGTTGGGTGGCATCCTTGCTCTTCCCGAAGGTAGTAGGAGCATTGCTTTGCTGGATTGACATGTTTCACCTCGGACTTTCCCCACTCAGCACAAGAGTTGTTCACTTTTGCTGTGACAAAGACCAGGTTGGCTGATACTGTGTTTGGGAGTCAAGGTGTGCCTTTCGTGCGATTCCACGTTTTGCGGGAGTCTGCCCATTGGAACGGGAAGTTCAAGCTGTTTCCAATTGATTGACTGATGGACGCAGGTACTACTGTGGATGGACAAAAACCTGCACCACCTAAAAAACCCTGGAATGATGATTCATTCCCCTGCAAATACCAACCAACAAAGGTTTCAACCATGGTTTCCAAGTGGTGCGAAATGGATTTCGCAACCATCCACAGTATCAATGATGTCCATGCCCAAAAACTGTGGCATTGACATCCCCGGGGTGGTATGACTCTCAGCATCCGGTCGCTGCCCGTTGGCTTAGGAACTAACCTCAACATGGCCCAGAGGCTGATGTTTCAATCCTTCAACATCCCGCCAAAAGCAACCTTTCAAGATTCGCAAACAACAAGCTGATGGATCAGGGGTTGTCTCTCAAAATATAGGGGAACCCCCCCCCCAAACAACACATCTTCATATTACATAATATGAAACTCCTCTAAATCAGCAAAAAGGGGGCCCGGATAGCCGCCCTTTCTGCCCCCAAACCAGCGCCGCTCAAGCCAAGGGTTTCCTGAAAACGCCAACCCCAAAGAGGTGGTTTCCCTTTAAATTTCAACCCAAGGCTTCCCTTCTCAAAGCGGAAGCCACAGATCTGAGTCCAAGGTCGCGACGGGCACCGGGACAGCAGGCCCAGGAAACCTCACTTGGGCAAGAAGGGACCGGCGCCGCTTCGGCTTAGTTGGGTTTTCGTCGACTCGCTTTGGCTTCCCTTCAGGAAAAAAACAAAATGTTGGATGGACTTGGATTCCTTGAAGATTTGGATAATCGTTGAAATTGGGGGAGAAACATCGCGAATGCATCTGCCACCTGTAATTGGTGATTGGGAGCGTATCTTGGTTCCCATTGAACCCCTGGCTGTCTTGGATTTGACCCCCCCCCCTCCCCGTTTTCCTTTTGAGACCAGGATGGGAAGGTGCATAACCTCCACAAAAACTCGGGATAAGCTGATTTACGGCACCAAGGGAAACACAACCCGGCCGCCATAACTGGTTCTCATGGCCGGCATGTCTTTCAAATACTGTTGACGGACGAAATCCGTTCGCGCCACTTTGAAGCCATGGGAATCATTCATTCCAGGGTTTCTTAGTTGGTGCAAATTGGATTTCGTCCATTCACAGTATCATGTACGTGAGGTGCATAACAAAGGATTCTTGGCGCGCAAAATGCATAGTTCACGAATTGGCCTCATGTCTCGAGGTACTCTCGCCGAGTCCAACAAATCTGGACGAACAAAACAAACACTGGCTGTCGGCCGTCATGAATCCCAGAGAAAAGTAAGCTGTCAGACAATCTGGCTGATTCTAAAGGGAAGCCAGCCCAAAAACATGGAAATGCAGGATTCACATCTCTGGAGGGAGGTGTCTGGCTGGCGATCAGGAGATATCAAGGCAACAAGGTATCCCCTTTGTGCCTCAGGTAAAACAGATTGCAGAACGAACCCATCGATTTGAAAATACGACTTGCTCAAATCCTCCATTAAACAACTGCCAGAATCCTTTGCCACTGCCCTGATGTCAACCCCGAAAAAATATATTCGGGATTCAGACCACTTTTGGAGGGAACACCCCCCCAATAATGCTTCTCCTGACAAATTTGGCCAACCCTTGGTGTAGCCGTGAGAGTCTGAAACTCCTGCCATGGCCAGTTTTTAGTCGCCCAGTCGCCTGCCATCGGAAGGCTCAAAGGGGAACTGATGAAACGAAACGCGGCATACTGATCCCCCAGAGGCGGGTTGAGCACATGGTTTGGACATCTCCAACAACCAAAGCTTGAGGTCAAGCGCATGTCCCCGCACATGATTTCTCGTGCTGTGCAGTACCTGCCGCAACCAGGAAAGCAGGAAAATCCCCAAACGGCCTTCATGAAGCTCGTTTTGACCGGTCACCATAAATAGGCAACCCCATTAAAAAAAGCAACCCCGGCAAACCCAGCGAAAATGCGCAACCAACGGGGTGACAAAATCGGTCTCCCGCTTAAGCCAGAAGACTTTTGGGGGCCTCACAGGCTTCACAGGCAGTCCGCCTTCGGTTCTTTTAAACGCCGGGCCCGCCTTCCAATGTGCTCTTCAACGTGCCAGAGGTTGCGTCCTGGCACCCGCTCCAAACCCCCACCCCCCCGCCCACACCCCCACCCCCCACCCACACCCCCACCCACCCACCCCACACCCCCACCCACACCGCCACCCACGGCACGGCTTCCGGCGTCCGCTTGCGCCGCTCGATCCCTCTTGGCTTCCCTTGCGACTGATCGCCGGACTCTCCGATCGCTCCTCCACGCCACTCAGCAAGGCCTCCACGACCATCATGTCCAACCTGGGCCGACCAAAATACCCACAGAGGAAACCGGGAGGGAGGTCGTGGGTTGACATCTTAACCATGTTGGCAAAAGGTGGCTGATGAGTTGGAATCACCCTGAACTGAACCATCCTTTGGTGTTTCCGTTGAGGGAATCCCGACTTGTTCGGTCCCAAAAGCCCTCTTGGTTTTTCTATTGAGAACCAGCAAAAAAAACAAACGCGCACGCGCACACACACCCACACAAACAAACAAACACATGAATTAGAGGAAACCAAAGGAGCAAGCGAGCATAAAGACATAAACATGTGTAGCTGATGATCATGAATTTAATTGGATTTTTTAGCATCCAGCACCTCATGCAGCATAGTTCGGCCCTTACTTGTAGTATCACCCACAAGAAATATATTTTTGGGGGAAGCAGTTCCACTGTTCGAATCCCCACAGAGAAATCTAAAGAAGCTTGCCCTCCAATTCAACGTTTCAGTCGTGACTCCTCCTTGGTGGCATAGTTTGGCCGCGCCGTCTATCTTCGACGCCGTGCTTCAATGGGGGGGGTCTATCTTGGAGAGCACCCTTTCTGAAGCTGTTTTAATGTGAAAGGCAAAAGGGAACAAAGAACAAGAGCCACAATCAACACCTGGGCAGTTCAGTGGACCCGACAGGAAAAAAAAGGAAGGAAAAGCCACAAGGCGCTTTGACACCGCCAATCATTTTGGGGGGGTCCCTCAAAACAAAACACAACCACAACAAAAAACACCATATCCCATGGGAATTTGAGAAACCCTCTCGGGCGCCCCCACCTGTTGGCTGATGCTTCTCGACTTTTGATGGCTCGCCCGCGTCCATCCAAGCGGAACTCGTTTTTCCCCCATGGAGCGCCATAGGCAGATGGTGTCTTCACTCTGGGCCGTAGACCAGTCTGTTGCTAGCAAGGGGAAATGATGGAAAAAGCAAATAATTGCAAATAATTTGAAGGGCCAGCTAAGTGGGTTTGTCTTTTTTCCAAGGGTACCTGTTTATTGTGAAGCTTTAAAATGGAAACCAAAGGAACACCACCATTTGGGGGATCTAAAAAATTCTCAAGCCAAGTCTGGCAATGCATGTTGGGTAAGCTTGACGCCAAGGCACAGCTGCTTCACCTCGCCCTTGTAGGGCGCCACCAGGATCTTCCGACCTCAAGCCGCCTTTTTGACCAAACCGCCCCCCGAGTTTGGTAATTTGCCCTCAGAAAGGGATCTGGCTGTGGCTCAAAAAAGCGTACCAAACTCAACCCTGGCAAGTGGAAACACGGACCAAAACCTGCGTAACCCCTCCTGTTTAATTTTGAGCCACACCCATCTGGAGACCAAGCCTCTACAAATGGGCCGCTCTCCCCTCAATTAGGCAACCAGAATTAGTGATCTCGGGTTCCATTGCTGAAATTCAGAAACATGAGCCTTCCTGGAACATGCATGAAAAACTTGCTCTGAGCCGTAAGGGGCTCCGATGAAAATGAGTTCGAGAAGTCAATCAAGTTGCGCGGAACGACGTCTGCTGATTTCGGCCTACCAGCCAGTGGCACCAGGCTTTGGCACTCCTGTCCACTAGAAGACTGAAAGGGTTCAAACCTGGGTGTAAAACCCGTCAGCTGCTGCAAATATGCTCAGGCACATCTCGGTCCGCCATGAGGAGCCGCTTGGCTCGGTGGGGCTTGGACTGCCGAAAAAAAGACCGCATGCCCCTTAAAACTTGAGGGACCCCCAAAAACATTGATGGACCGTCTCCTCCGTCCCTCTGAAAGGCTACCCTCCCAAAGACAAGCCCACCCGTACAGTCGTACAGCCCCCCAGGCGCGTGGCGGGCCAGGTTGTCTCGGACCCAGTTCGTCGTCTGGCGTGCGTGTCACTGTTGGGTTCCGTGAGAACCACGCCCCAGCATGGAGTGTGTGTGCGTGCGGAAGACATCCGTTGGGCTTCTGAGGGAACCGCAAACATGGGAGTGCTTTTCTCTTGATGTCAACCCCAAAAGGAATCCGAGCCGAGGCACAAAGAAAATCACACCCCATCCTCGAAAGCACCCCAAAAAAAGCACCAGTGGCACCAAACATAACACAAACGCTCATTCTTCGATGGAAGAACTAACCCGACATCGAGACACACCTTCAACTTCTTGCCTTTGGGGCTGTGGTAACTTCTGCCGGAAGCTCCGTGCACAAGGCCCGGGGTAGACTGTCGCCCAAGGAGATTCAAGAGGCTCAGTTCCTCCAGTTCCCCTGCAGTCCAAAAAAACGAACTCAGGCTTCACGGGTGCCTGTCTACATGGCATCCTCTTCCTGGAGGGCTTGCAAGTTCAGATCGAGTCCACTAGAGTGACATCCTCAACACCCGCTACATGCTTGGTTTAAAGGCAAACTTCATGACACATCGGAAAGCTTCTCTTGGAGAATCCCTGCCCAAAAACGATAAGGGGGTGGTCTTTTCAGTAGTCGATTTGTTTCAGGGGTTTTCACCAAACACAAATTGGAGCAAACTATGTTGATGGTGGTAAACGGTTCAGATCAGGTTCTGAGATTCCCCGTGGCCATGGGGAAAAAAAGGGCCTCCTTTTTTTGGCTGATTGACTTTAAAGGGAAACACCCTTCCTCAAAAACAAGTTTAAAAAAAAGGCGGAATCCACCGGGCCACTGAGGGTTCCTGGTCCTTTACAACAAGTCAGCTCTGGAGGTCGGGGGCCCTACTGTGGATGGACGAAATCCATTTCGCACCACCTAAGAAACCCGGGTTTCTGATGATTCCCTATAAATACCGACAGAAATCCATTTCGCACCAACTAACAAAAAACCTGGTTTCTGATAGATTCCCTACAAATACCAACAAACAATGATTTCAACCATGGCTCCAAAGTGGTGCCTAAGCGGATTTCGCGTCCATCCGCAGAACCCGAAAAACCAAAGCCGGCGCCGGGGCCGCCGAGCTCTGCAGGCGCCGGTCGTCCCTCCGGCGCCGCCCGCCGCGGCTGTGGGGCCGCCAGCGGAAGCGTTCGAAGGGCCTCGGGAAACTTCGCCGAGTCGTGGATTCGAACGGGAGGACCCCAGCAGAGTGAGGGGCAACCAGGTCCTCCAGATTTGAGAGGTTATAAGGGTACCCTTGGGGCCTGTTGCCTAGGTCCTCCAGATTTGAGAGGTTGTAAAGGCACCCGATTTTTTTCTGTAGTCTAATTTGGGAGGGGAACCCTCCCCCAAAAAAGGGTAAAAGGGCACTACTGGGAAACCTAGTTTGCTGTTAAGCGGAAAAACATGGGCCTCAGAAATACCTTTGAAGAGTTGAACAACCTTGGAGTTGTCCGTGGAGAAAAAGCTGTTTGTTGAAATCTATGCGGCTTCCTTCAAGATCCGCACGTCAAAAAGTGGGGCTTCCATCGGACATATCTGAATCGCTTCACCTAATGATAAATACGGCCCCGGCTGCTAACAAATATTGGCTCGGGGGCAAACAATATTTATTAATAGCCAGGGGTCGACCGGATGTCCTCTTCGATCCTCATCCAAATAACATCCAATCGCAAATTCCGAACAACAAGATCAAATAAAGTTGCTTTCTGTTTGGGTGGTTCAAAAGTACAAGGCGCAGTTCAAATTTGAAGTTACCCTTAGCACATAGAAAAACATAAAACTGAACTTGGAGTTTTAAGACATGTGCTGGAATACCCCCCCTAATATGACTTGTGGCGGAGGCCACCCAAGCTCCAGGCCAAGCCAAAGCACCAAGAACGGGTTTTATGGCGATTTGGTGACGGATATGGGTGTGGGTCAAAACTAGACCACTAGGGGACCGCAGGTTTTAGCCCATAGTTCCATTTACCAGGGTTCATTTGGGTACCCATTTTTGACCCACAGCCATATTTGGACTTTAACTTTTGTTGAACAGGCCGGATTTTCCATACCCACAAACAACTTACAAACTTTTTGCAGAGGGGTCAGCAGCAACCAAGAAGGGGATTCCCCCAAAAGCCGATGCATCTGTTGTAACATGCGGCTTTAGCCGGAGTACGAGTCAGAATCCAGCATATGTGTTTTGGTTGGGCGGACACCAAGAGTCCCATTTGAGGCCTATGAGGGCAGTTGCAACTGAATGCTTGGCCCAGCTCAAGCGGAAACTCTTTTGGAGTTTTGGACGCCTTGCCTTGGAGTATCAGAGTGTGAAGATGTTGCCAATCCCTTCGCCCTACGAAGAAATTCGGCCTATTAATGAAAACCGTTTGCCCCCAAATCAGGTTCTCAGAGGGAATGACACCAACTTTCACGGTTTCCTTCATTCGGGCATCCCCAAAGCTCAGTTCATTCCCAAAACCCTTCATGGAATGACCCCTATAAACCACCCTCCCCGACACTTTTTGGGATGAACCATCCCCTATAAACCACCCCTATAAACCATCCCCTATAAACCACCCCTATAAACCATCCCCTATAAACCATCCCCTATAAACCACCCCTATCAACCATCCCCTATAAACCACCCCTATAAACCATCCCCTATAAACCATCCCCTATAAACCACCCGTATCAACCATCCCCTATAAACCACCCCTATAAACCATCCCCTATAAACCATCCCCTATAAACCACCCCTATCAACCATCCCCTATAAACCACCCCTATAAACCATCCCCTGTAAACCATCCCCTATAAACCACCCCTATCAACCATCCCCTATAAACCACCCCTATCAACCATCCCCTATAAACCACCCCGATAAACCATCCCCTACAAACCATCCCCTATAAACCACCCCTATCAACCATCCCCTATAAACCACCCCTATCAACCATCCCCTATAAACCATCCGCGGTGGGCTTTGAGTACGAGTCAGACTCCAAAACCCAAAACCCGAAACCCGCGCCCGCGGCTTTTCTTCCAGAAGTTCGAACTGGGCTTCCCGGCGGCTCGCTGCAGGGCCGCAGCTCCGCGGCCCTCAGCATCTCCTGCAGCGGTGAGGCGAGCGCCAGGCGATCGGAGAGTTGGGCCCAGGGACATCAAAGGAAACCAAAGACGAAAGGGAAATCAAGGAAAAAGCTGAAGGAGACCAAAGGAAACCCAAAAATAAGACGAAAGGAAAGCCCAAATCAAGGGACAAAGATCAAGGAGACCAAAGGAGACCCCGAGATTTTACCTGGCCTTGAAGGTTTTTAGGTCAGAACGGGACCCAAACCGGACAATTGTCGACAACGAGGAAAGCTCTGTGTCGGATGGGGTTTCCCATGTCAAGGCTGTGGCTTTTTCGGGGGAAACCAAAGGTGTTTTTTTTTCTTTTTTTCTCGGTTCCCTCTAAAAGGACAAAGCGCGTGTAACCACGGATGTATGTTGAGGTGATTTGTAGAGCACTACTTGCTAAGGTACAGGATAGGAATCCTTGGGCGTAAATTTTCCACCGCCCCATTTTCGGAGTCGCTGCAAAACATGGTGGGTCCCGAGCAAGCGATACCCCGAAGAAAGCAAAGGCGTTTGAAGGGTGAAGGGTTCTGCAAGGCTTCCTCGGGGTACATGAATTGTCGTTGGTTCGGGTTTGGCCTGGAAGTACAGCACAGCCCCATAGTTTGTTTTCATGCCGGGTTTCCTCAACACACGCAAGCCAACCGCGAGAAATTGGCACGTGGCCAGGTGCGTCCATTGCAGGGACTGTTGACATCACAAGGGGTCGGGATATCAGGGTGAGCAGACAATAGTACCACCGGAAATCGATAGGGGACTATCCTAAACCGATACCCACCAACCGGTAATATTGCTCGTTGCCTTTTTGAGACTCGTATGTTTTCAGTCGCTGCTTGGTATGCAAAATCGGAGCTATTTCTGCCACTCAGTCTTTTGCTCCACCAGCAAAGCGAACCCTCTGGCACCGTGACAGCTGGCATGCAAGCTAACATGAAAAAGGATTCCCACCAATGTCCTATCGGAAACCTAGATGTCACTGGCACATGACGAGAACCACGCTGGAATTCTTGAAACCATCTAGACCACTCATCTGAAAATAGGAGAAAAACAAAAAAAGGACCTTCATCATAGCCAAGCTCGGCTTGGCCCCTGGATTGTCCTTATTTTGGCCCGCGGATCGGAAAGTTTGTTAGACTGTTGACAAGATTTGCTGGTGCTGCTCAGCACGGAATGAGAAAATGACCTGAGCCATCCAACTGGTGGCTTCCTTGAAGGGGACCCCCGGGTTCATTCCATCATTCCCTACCTATCGCACCAGCAAGGAGAGTGACCGAGCCCCTCCTTCATCATCAGCCAGGTGATGTGCTCGGACACCTTCGGAGCGTGCGAAATTTTGGGCCTGAGAAGTACCGGGCATCCAACATTGTTAAACAAGTGGGCAAATATGTCCAGTAGTGATATAGATTCCCTTTGAAACCCACAGGGGAAAATAACAATAGGCAGGGTTCTAACATGGCCAGTTTCCCTGGGAGGTGTCCATGTCCGTTGCAGTTCCGAGAATTTCCGAGATGGCTGCGTTGGTTCGGGTTCGTTCGGACCATCCAATCAGATTCTTGTTCTGCCTCATTGAAAACAGAAACGCCCCCAAGCCACCAAGTGGGCCTTTGGGAGCCCCTGAGACTCGGGGGCCCCGGCCCGAAAAAAGGCCCCGGCCCGACCTGCGGGGAGCTTCGAAGCCTGCCCGGCTGGAAAGACCCTGCAGGCTTGGAGCGAACACCTTTCCTGGCGGGTCACAAAAGCCACGTCCCAGCCTTGCGGGGCGGCTGGTCATTCGGTCAAAGTTCATCAGTCGTCGGCTTGTTGGTTTATCAGCGGTCATGGCTTTTATTCTGAAGTCTCAAGCCGCCGGTCGCACTGCATCCTTCGCGAGCGGTGTGGGTGTTCACTCTTCCGTTCCGCTCAAAAGCCGACATGCTTTCCCTGTTCCTTTGGCAATCCTCTGAAAAGAAGGATCCCCCAAAAGAAATGCTGCAAAGCTAGAATGACACCAGGAGGCGTCCTTAGTTTGGGCATTTACTCACGAAAAAAAAGAGTTTAGAGTTGGAAGCTGATGAGGAACATGTAGATATCCCCAGGCCTGTGTGCATGCGTGTGTGCGTGCCTGCGTGGGTGCATCAGTGTGTGCGTGCGTATGTGTATGTGTATGTGTCTGTGTCTGTGTCTGTGTCTGTGTCTGTGTCTGTGTCTGTGTCTGTGTCTGTGTCTGTGTCTGTGTCTGTGTCTGTGTCTGTGTCTGTGTCTGTGTCTGTGTCTGTGTCTGTGTGTCTGTGTCTGTGTCTGTGTCTGTGTCTGTGTCTGTGTCTGTGTCTGTGTCTGTGTCTGTGTCTGTGTCTGTGTCTGTGTCTGTGTCTGTGTCTGTGTCTGTGTCTGTGTCTGTGTCTGTGTCTGTGTCTGTGTCTGTGTCTGTGTCTGTGTCTGTGTCTGTGTCTGTGTCTGTGTCTGTGTCTGTGTCTGTGTCTGTGTCTGTGTCTGTGTCTGTGTCTGTGTCTGTGTCTGTGTCTGTGTCTGTGTCTGTGTCTGTGTCTGTGTCTGTGTCTGTGTCTGTGTCTGTGTCTGTGTCTGTGTCTGTGTCTGTGTCTGTGTCTGTGTCTGTGTCTGTGTCTGTGTCTGTGTCTGTGTCTGTGTCTGTGTCTGTGTCTGTGTCTGTGTCTGTGTCTGTGTCTGTGTCTGTGTCTGTGTGTCTGTGTCTGTGTCTGTGTCTGTGTCTGTGTCTGTGTCTGTGTCTGTGTCTGTGTCTGTGTCTGTGTCTGTGTCTGTGTCTGTGTCTGTGTCTGTGTCTGTGTCTGTGTCTGTGTCTGTGTCTGTGTCTGTGTCTGTGTCTGTGTCTGTGTCTGTGTCTGTGTCTGTGTCTGTGTCTGTGTCTGTGTCTGTGTCTGTGTCTGTGTCTGTGTCTGTGTCTGTGTCTGTGTCTGTGTCTGTGTCTGTGTCTGTGTCTGTGTCTGTGTCTGTGTCTGTGTCTGTGTCTGTGTCTGTGTCTGTGTCTGTGTCTGTGTCTGTGTCTGTGTCTGTGTCTGTGTCTGTGTCTGTGTCTGTGTCTGTGTCTGTGTCTGTGTCTGTGTCTGTGTCTGTGTGTGTCTGTGTCTGTGTCTGTGTCTGTGTCTGTGTCTGTGTCTGTGTCTGTGTCTGTGTCTGTGTCTGTGTCTGTGTCTGTGTCTGTGTCTGTGTCTGTGTCTGTGTCTGTGTCTGTGTCTGTGTCTGTGTCTGTGTCTGTGTCTGTGTCTGTGTCTGTGTCTGTGTCTGTGTCTGTGTCTGTGTCTGTGTCTGTGTCTGTGTCTGTGTCTGTGTCTGTGTCTGTGTCTGTGTCTGTGTCTGTGTCTGTGTCTGTGTCTGTGTCTGTGTCTGTGTCTGTGTCTGTGTCTGTGTCTGTGTCTGTGTCTGTGTCTGTGTCTGTGTCTGTGTCTGTGTCTGTGTCTGTGTCTGTGTCTGTGTCTGTGTCTGTGTCTGTGTCTGTGTCTGTGTCTGTGTCTGTGTCTGTGTCTGTCTGTGTCTGTGTCTGTGTCTGTGTCTGTGTCTGTGTCTGTGTCTGTGTCTGTGTCTGTGTCTGTGTCTGTGTGTGTGTGTCTGTGTCTGTGTGTCTGTGTCTGTGTCTGTGTCTGTGTCTGTGTCTGTGTCTGTGTCTGTGTCTGTGTCTGTGTCTGTGTCTGTGTCTGTGTCTGTGTCTGTGTCTGTGTCTGTGTCTGTGTGTGTGTCTGTGTGTGTGTGTGTGTGTGTGTGTGTGTGTGTGTGTGTGTGTGTGTGTGTGTGTGTGTGTGTGTGTGTGTGTGTGTGTGTGTGTGTGTGTGTGTGTGTGTGTGTGTGTGTGTGTGTGTGTGTGTGTGTGTGTGTGTGTGTGTGTGTGTGTGTGTGTGTGTGTGTGTGTGTGTGTGTGTGTGTGTGTGTGTGTGTGTGTGTGTGTGTGTGTGTGTGTGTGTGTGTGTGTGTGTGTGTGTGTGTGTGTGTGTGTGTGTGTGTGTGTGTGTGTGTGTGTGTGTGTGTGTGTGTGTGTGTGTGTGTGTGTGTGTGTGTGTGTGTGTGTGTGTGTGTGTGTGTGTGTGTGTGTGTGTGTGTGTGTGTGTGTGTGTGTGTGTGTGTGTGTGTGTGTGTGTGTGTGTGTGTGTGTGTGTGTGTGTGTGTGTGTGTGTGTGTGTGTGTGTGTGTGTGTGTGTGTGTGTGTGTGTGTGTGTGTGTGTGTGTGTGTGTGTGTGTGTGTGTGTGTGTGTTGTGTGTGTGTGTGTGTGTGTGTGTGTGTGTGTGTGTGTGTGTGTGTGTGTGTGTGTGTGTGT
This sequence comes from Effrenium voratum, assembly GCA_963377175.1. Lineage (NCBI taxonomy): Eukaryota > Dinophyceae > Suessiales > Symbiodiniaceae > Effrenium > Effrenium voratum. Next base: position 2,596,112 of record CAUJNA010000113.1, read on the forward strand.
GTGTGTGTGTGTGTGTGTGTGTGTGTGTGTGTGTGTGTGTGTGTGTGTGTGTGTGTGTGTGTGTGTGTGTGTGTGTGTGTGTGTGTGTGTGTGTGTGTGTGTGTGTGTGTGTGTGTGTGTGTGTGTGTGTGTGTGTGTGTGTGTGTGTGTGTGTGTGTGTGTGTGTGTGTGTGTGTGTGTGTGTGTGTGTGTGTGTGTGTGTGTGTGTGTGTGTGTGTGTGTGTGTGTGTGTGTGTGTGTGTGTGTGTGTGTGTGTGTGTGTGTGTGTGTGTGTGTGTGTGTGTGTGTGTGTGTGTGTGTGTGTGTGTGTGTGTGTGTGTGTGTGTGTGTGTGTGTGTGTGTGTGTGTGTGTGTGTGTGTGTGTGTGTGTGTGTGTGTGTGTGTGTGTGTGTGTGTGTGTGTGTGTGTGTGTGTGTGTGTGTGTGTGTGTGTGTGTGTGTGTGTGTGTGTGTGTGTGTGTGTGTGTGTGTGTGTGTGTGTGTGTGTTTGCTTGTTTGCTTGCTCGCCTGCTTGCCTGCTTGCCTGCTTGCCTGCTGGCTGGCTGGCTGGCGTGCTTGTTTGTTTGCCTCCTTGCTTGCTTGCTTTCAGTTTGTGTGTGCCTTTGGAGGGTACATCTTGTTGGGCGGTCTGTTTGAGGGAAAGCAAGGGGAAACCGCGCACTTTGTGGTTCCTCATTTTGGATACAAACCCATAAACAGTGCTTGATTCCCATCCACTGTTGGTCCACCAAGCTTTCTACCAAGGGTCTGTTTCGAGGTATCTGCTTTTGCGGCTGTCAAAAGGGAAACCAAAAGGATAACCCACCGATAGTTGGGCCAACCTGAAAAAATCACAAGACGAGCCACCCAGAACGCTGACCCCATATTCATCAACCCCCGTTTGTTCATAGGGGGGTGTCCCGGTGTCCGATTCTGGGGTTGACAGTACAACTTGGGAGCTGGGGGGCCAGGCCGCGCGCGGCGAGGGCACCTGAAGCGCGGGACGGTGAAACCGGTTTCACCATATGAGGCTTAACCAAGATGGCCTGCGGGTGCTCATTGGCGTGGGATGTACACAACTGTCTGTAGATATATATATATATATGCTCACCCCCCCCTGCATGACCTACCTTTTTAGCTAAAAAAAGCAGGATCTCATCTATCATTTGCCCCTCCCTTCATCGCTATTGGTGGGGCACAGCACTTGGTTTTCATTGCACACGCGAGCAAAACACAAAACTAGTTATCTTCAATGCTTATTGATTGAAGCAATGGAAAACCTGTTCCATTATGTTATTCACCGCCACTCATAACATAATGATGTTCCATTTAATATTAATGACAAGTTAATTTTTAAATATAATTGTCTATATTTCTTTAATATCAACTATGACAGATGTCCCAATAATAAAACCAATAAACATAACTGAATATGAATTCAAACAATCCAAATATGAGCACGTGCTAAAATTACCATTTAGAAGTATTATAGTTGCTTCATCGACGGGAGGCAAAACAGTTTTAGTCCAAAACCTTATCTTGAATGTTTATAGAAATTAATTTGCAAGAATATTTATATTTTCCCCCAGCGTTCATAATGACCCAACTTTTACAGAAGTTAAAAAATACATCAGGGATGAATTGCACGTGGATGATGAAAAAGAACAAATTTATTTTGATAATTATAATCCAAGTGATTTAGAAAATGTAATTGAAAGACAGAAGAAAATGATTAATTATATGAAGTCTAAAAAGATAAAGAAACTACATTCAATATTAATCGTTATAGATGACCACGCATTCAAGATTCATCGTTGTAGATGACCACGCAGACGATCCTAAATTTGTTAGATATAGTAAATTATTACACAGACTTTTTACAAGAGGCAGGCACGATGCAGTAAGTGTAATTTGTTCAACACAAAAATATAATGTTTTAGTGCCTATCTTTCGTTTAAATGCCAGTTCATTAGGTTGAAAAATGCAAGTGAGTTAATGAGTTTTATTGAAGAAAATAGCGCCATTGTTGATAAACAGCAATTATTAGATATGTATCATCAAGCCGTTAATGACGCACCTTATAGTTTCTTCTACGTGAATATGAATGCTAAAGACATTAACAAAATGTTTCATATCAGATTTGAACAGGCATTTTAAATTACGAATGATGAATAAAGATATTCTAATTTAATATAATATAGTAATATGCCAATGAAACTATGTAGATGTGGTGGATTTTATCGTAGAGGTAATTGTAATTTTCATACGAATTCTTGGATACATAAACTTTATAAAGTATTGAAAAGAAGGGCAACAGACGAGGAATTATTAAGATTTCAAAATAATTTTGTTGATGAAGAAGATTTAATAGATGATATAAGTAGTACTACTTCAACAACAATACCAGAGGATAAAATGACAGATTATGATAGCAATCAATAATATTATTATATGTTAATATTATTGATTTAAATTAACGAAGCATTGCAAAATTGTAAGGCAGGAAGTTTATATATTAATTTGTCAGATTTTTCTTTCTCTAGTTTCTCAATTCGTGTCACACATTCTTGAAGAGATTTAAATAATTAAAGTGTTTGCTCGTGTTTTTTCATGTATACTTAAATTCTTAATGTCTTCCAAACTATTATTTTCATTATTTTTTACTTTTACCAATACCCATTATATATGATATTATTAAGAATTTAATTTTTCAAAATTATCTGTTTGTGGTTCTTCTTCTTCGTCTTCAGTTGGTGCTGGTATTTCTGTTGTTTTAGATGTCTGGCCCACGACAAAATCTTGGATTCTTGGTTCTCGAGGTTTTCTTGGTTTTCCTTGTTTTACTTGGGAATTCTTGGTTTTTTGCTGAAAAACCAAAAAAAACTAGTAAATCTTGGTTTTTTGCTGGAAATCCAAAAAAAACCTAGTAATTCTTGGTTTTTGGCTGGAAATCCAAGAATTCCCAAGTAAAATCAAGAAAACCAAGAAAACCTCGAGAAAACCAAGAATCCAAGAATCCAAGATTTTCATGTAGATGTCTGGCCCACGACAAAATCTTGGATTCTTGGTTTTCTCGAGGTTTTTTTGGTTTTCCTTGTTTTACTTGGGAATTCTTGGTTTTTTGCTGGAAATCCAAAAAAAACCTAGTAAATCTTGGTTTTTTTGCTGGAAATCCAAAAAAACCCTAGTAATTCTTGGTTTTTTGCTGGAAATCCAAACAAACCCTAGTAAATCTTGGTTTTTTGCTGGAAATCCAAAAAACTCCTAGTAATTCTTGGTTTTTTGCTGGAAATCCAAGAATTCCCAAGTAAAACCAAGAAAACCAAGAACACCTCGAGAAAACCAAGAATCCAAGATTGTGTAGTGGACCAAACATCTACCTGAAAATCTTGGATTGGTTTTCTCGAGGTTTTCTTGGTTTTATGTGAAAAATGCTAAAAACCCGAGGAATTCTGAAGGTTTTACTGCAAAACCATCAAAAACCCAGGGAATTCTTAGTTTTTGACTTAGGGATCTATCTGAAAAACATATCAGTTTTTACACTTGTTTTTTTGAATGCTTTCCTGTTTTTTTTCTAAAAAAAACATGGGTTTTTGCACATGTTTTGCTAAAACCATCAAACCACACTGGTTTTTCTTAATTTTTCAATGGTTGACGGTGTTGTTTTTTAATCGAAAACCATAAAAAACTGATGTTTGTTTCACTTTTTTATTGTCTGCTAATGGTCCCCAACGACTTTTTGAAAGACAACGGTAGGTCATGCAGGGGGGGGTGACCATATATATATATATATATCATATATATATATATATATTATGCAAGAGTATATATACATATAGATATACACATACGTATGCGTATACATGGTCGGGTGTAGTATGTAGAGGTGACTCCATGCCGAACTACCTTCGACTGGCTGTCCTGGTGTTGCATCGTTCATGCGGAAACTTGTTTGCGTTGCTAATCTGCCGAAATCTATGCCTCAGGTTCTTGACTCCTTTATATATATATATATATGCATAGCGCTTCCGGTGCACTTATTGTTGGGTTCCGGCTGGTTTTGTCTATTCCACTGTGCCTTCATCCTCTCTCGTAGTACAAGCTGGGCAAATCCTTCCCTTGGACATCAGCGGCTTCTCTGGGAGTTGTAAACAAAAACAAAAACATGCATTACCCATACGCAAAGCCAGGTTTTCATATGCACCCCCCGGTAAAAATCACATCAGGGGCAGGAAGCTGATCTTCAAATGGCAACCAACATCCAACAAGGTCTATAGAAGGACCGCTCCTTCGGTGGGGCGGCGCCCAGTGTTCCCGTGCGCCCCGAGCACACGGTGCAAAGAAGGAAGGTTGTTTCGAAACGAGATCGGCGTAGCTTCGGTTCGGTTTGTTTCTTTTGGTTGGGCTTGGTTTTGATTTGCTAGATTCTTTGATTGCGTTCACATGCTCTGCACGAAAGCTCGAGGTGATATCCAGGAAAAGGTCAAGCAACCATGACGGCCGAGCATAGACCTCAGCTAGAATGTCGGGAGCCGTACGCGCCCGCCGGGTGTCAAGTCTTTGACGCCAGGAGGTCTTCCATTCAAGAGGATGGATTCTGCAGGGGCTTCAGTCTGTTAACAGGAATCCGGGGCCGAGATGAAGAACACACAGACCACTAAAATATCATCTGGAACTTCTATACAGGAATTCCAAACATTGGTGTCGTTTTAGTAAAATAGACCGCCCTGGTAAATGGAGAAAAACAACATCTGAACCCGTCCAATTCTAATCAAACTAACCCAAACATGACACCTATGGTTCCAAACCTGACAAAGGGAAAATCCCCCTTTGTATCGGACCTGTTGTGAGCTCGTTATACTCCTGAAGTGAGCTTGCCATGGCAGATCTCATCACCAGCCCTTGCCTTCCTCTGTCTGGTTCAAAGGAAACCAACACCACGATTGTCAGGGACCTTTTGTGACAGGTGGGGAATGTCCTGAGGGAACCAGCTTCTTGGTTGGGTCCCAGCCCCAAGCTTTGGGAAGTTTGCTGGTTCCAAGGGACCAGCTTTCTGGTTGGGTCAAACAAGGCCCCCGGCCCCAAGCTTTGGGACTTTCTCACGCCTCAGCTTCGGTCTGTGGCACAAAGAGCCAGGTGGTGTTGGTGCCGCAGTAGAAGTCCTAAACAGTGAGAACTTGGGCGAGAAAATCGAAAGGAAGCCCAAGGTCTTGGCCGCGTAAACTGGCCTGTTCCAAATGGCTTGACCAATCCGATTTTCCATGATCCTTGTAGGGAAGCCACTACAAAAGGGACCGGTTCCTTGCGTAAACCAAGATAAGGATTGAGGAATACCTTTGAACAGCCCAGTTTTTCCAGGAAAACTTCAAGCAAAAAAGCGATCTAAGTCTGGCCATGAGTCGTGCTCCACCTTCCGGACCAGGCACAAGGCCTGGCACACGCGCGAAGTTTACACCCAGCTGGGGTTGGGAATCCAGGAAACCTCATGCGCCCAGAACCTTTCTTAAGCAAACCCAAAGGACCCACACTCTGTTCAACGCCCTTCAATTTTGTCTGGAAGCGAGTGATGTTGGCTATCACTACAGATCGGGTTGGGCAAAAACGTGGCCTCACAAGCGCCCACTTGCAAGCAGCCAAGCCGAAAGGGGGGGGGGGCGACCCCTTTTGTTTTAACGTGCGTAAAACCCTACGGTTGAAACACCCTCCCGTTGGCTTCCCTGCAGTTGGAACCAGGGTATGGGTGTTTCGGTCATCTTTGCCCTGAGTCCCAGGAACTACAAGCGACACCTGGGTTGCCGCGCATGCATTCGAGGACCAAGCAAAGCGGAAGCCGTGCTTCTTGAAGAAGGAAGCCCTTCCGTTGGGTGGCATTTCCCTTTGGAAGCGACCCCCAAGAAACGGGGACCGAGACTCCAAAAGAGGCACGACGCCCCAAGCGAAAAACCCTGTTCGGTGCATAGCCGGACGCGGAAGGACCGGGACATGTGTTGTTCAATCCCTTTTTCTGGAGACCATCTGTCTGACTCAAAATCGAAACCCCCAAGGGCCCCAAAATGTGGGAGGCAAGGCCAGCCACGTGGGCCCCCGAAGCAAAGCCGAGGCCGAGTTCGAAAGGCTAAGCCAAGTCGGGCAATCGGAAGTCCAGGTCCTTTGGACTATCAACTTCAACCTGCAAGGAGCACCCTCAAACCCCCCCCCCCAAAAAAAAAAAGAAGAAGAAACACCCGCACACTTAAAAAGGAGCATCCTCAAAAAAATCAACACGCAAGCTTAAGCACCCACTTGGAGGGCATCTTTGATCTCACTTTCATGGGCCCACGGCAAGCACTCGGGTCGATCGCCTCGTTCTCCCCGGCCCACTCGAAGTGGTGCCCGTGCTGGTCCAGCGTCCAGGTCCTGACCCCAAGAGGGGCAGTGGTCGTGGCGCGAAATGGGCAGGGAATGCACCCAGCGGATGATTCACGTTGACCCCCGCCCCCCGGATTAATAAACCCCAGTATATTCATATGGGGGTTGGGGCCCCTCCAAAAGTGGTCTGAATCCCCACTAAAACCAAGGAGAAGCACCCCCATATTAATAAACCGGGGTTTATTGATCCGGGGTCAACATCATTCTGGAACGAACCCAGTTGAATTGGAATGAATCCAGTTGCTTTGGTCCCCGTTTTAAAGGAAAAACAGCGGCCAGCAAGGGATGGTTAAAAAGAGGTAGGGCATGCACCCAGTGGATCATTCTGGAATGAGCCCAGTTGACTGGGCTGCCCGTTTTCGGATCCCCGGCTACAAGTGACTAACTTTTAGTGGGTCAAATGGAAACTACCACTAAAAGGCTAAAAGGCTAAAAGGCGAAAAGGCTAAGGGGATGGCTGGGAGCCACCAAGTTGAATTGGAATGAACTGGTTGAGTTGGAAGGAACCCAGTTGCAGGCGTTGAAAACCCTCGGGCAGGCCGGTTGGAGACATGGCGCTTTCGTGGGGCCCGCAAAGAAGTCTTGCAAAGTGGGTATGCGTTTCTAGGACCAAATGCCTTCTTCACCTTGGCTCTGTTCTTGCATTGAAACCCATGAGGAACGTGTCGCCAGTTTGGGTGTACCTATCTTGACACTCCGAAGACATACCTCTATGCTCGTTTGACATGCCGAGTTCAAAGGCAAAGTTCCGGATGGACAAGAATCAATGTGGCAACTCAATGGGATTCAATAAATTCCCCGGTTTCTTGGCTCGGAAACAAATGCCCGCCAAAAAATGAGATTCGAGCTTGGGGCACATTTTTGGTGGTTGCCCTTAAAGGGAAGCACCGTCCAAAAACGGCGGGCAAAAACGAGGCACCCTTTCTTGGCCCTTCGCATTCAAGGGAAACCTTCAAAGAAACTAGGTCCTCCAGTAGTTTGAGCTTAGAACAAGGGTACCCTTTCTTCTTCTTTTTGTCTATTCGGTAGGGAAACCCTCCCAACCAAAAAGGGCAACTTCCATGTGGTTCAGACCCCTGGAAGAAATAGGAATCTGTTCAGTGATAGATTCCAGCATTAAAACCAACAGGGGGAACTGATTAAAATATTCTTTGCAGCATTTGGAGGACTACAAAAACAGAAGTCTATTCTAGCAGGGCATTTTAGTCGTCGATTCTGGTAGGGGAACCCTCACAAAAAAAAGAAACGGTCAAAGGGCACCAATTGCTGGAAGGAAAAGTCCAAACTGGACCCCCAGGGAGGAGGCCACCGGGTCACCAGGTCACCAGGTCAGTCTCCTGTGGGGCCCGCCGCAATTCCCGTTGCCACGGGTGGGCTGCTGGAGGAAGCATGCGCCTCAAGGCATGAGAACTACCGCCGGGGGCTGGGGGGGGGGAGAGCGATTTGAAGGGATTTGGTTGGACCAGAGAAGGCATCTCCATGACCTAAACATAAAACTACAAGTGGAGATGAAATCTGACCAAAGTCATGAAGAAATCTTGAGACTCGGTACCCTTTCGGGGGGTCCCGGACACCACACTTTTTCTTCGGGTTTGGTTGTTATTTGTGAAACCAAAAGGAAACCATATTTGAAGACAAAGACGTAAACCTATATCAACAGAGCTTGCTTTCTGAGAAAATGGCAGCAACCCGTGACTTACGACGAGAGAAGTGAGGGAAAGGTCGGCCTTCGACTCGCTGAGTGGTTGGCTTTGATTGGGTGTGTCCCACGACCACGGAGAAAACCTCCAATTCAAGAAAATTGGTGGCGCGACATGGAGGAACTGTGCCTCTTTTCAAGGAAATGAGCTACCGACATGGGAATTTGTGGAGTCACCCCCCCACCCCACTTTCGAACGTTTTGTTTGAGGCTTCTGTGATTTCCACCCATATCATCCCACTTTATAGATGAAACCAACTTTGGGGCTTCTGTGATTTCCACCCATCTCATCCCACCTTTATAGATAAAACCAACCATCCCCGAAGCTTCACATCCCCCATTCTCATTATTTTCATGCCATCCCATCCGAGGGCCGGACCTCCACCAGGCCAGCCTCCGGAGTGGGCCCAGTCTCTTCCCCTTTGCAGGAGGTTCAACATTTGAAAAAGGTCTCATTTTGGGGTTCCCCTAAAATGTACATAGGGGAGCCCCAAAAAGCACCGTTTGCAGCCTGTTCTGACTGGATGCCATGGCGACCTCATAAGCCCCTTTTGGCCTTTTGGCTTCCTGTGAAATGCATGAGAGAACCCCCCCCCCAAAACAACACATGACCCCCAAAAAACCGAAAACCATGGGGCTGGTTCCTTTGGTCTCCCTTCAAAAAGCACACCCTCAAATACGTCACCCCCAAAGATCTACTTTGCGATCAGGTCAACCTTGGTCTCATGGAATAACCAGACCGTTTCTTGCCACATCCGGAGGGCGGCCACGGACGAATGAACCTTGAACGAGGCTCCCAAAATGTCCTCTTGCATCAGCCGCGCCCTCTTGATAGAGACTCATGTTTGAGGGGCCTCAAAGGTGATGCTCAAGCCCACCAAAGTGGGAAACATGGAAAACTCTGCTCCACCTGCTTTCTCCATTGCGACGATCCAATGGGGAACAAGAGGGAGTTGACTCAGCGAGTCCAGCAACTCAGGAAGCGAGAGCAACAGCTTCCTCGCCACTAAAAACCCAGAAGGTCAAACTCATAAAATATCCTTAAATATATATATATATATATATATATATATTTCGTTGACCAATCATTTTGCACTGGGGCAAACTTATTGGAGCCCTTCACAACAGGGCTCCCTTTGCTTCCCTTTGCTGGTTTCGAGCGTCACTTGTTGGGCAAGTTGAAACTGAGCTTCCTAAAAGCGGGGGTGGGGGGCACCGCTCCCGCTTTGGAAGGGAAGAGTTAGGTCATAAGTCGCATGGGGATCCGGTATGGGCATTTCACAAGTTCCTCCAAAAAGGATTGCTTTCCGTTAGAATCCCGTAAAAACATACGGCCAAAGGCGGCCCTAATCTTACGAAACACATTGTTTTGAGAAAAAAGGGGGGAGAAAACCAAAAAAAAAACGAGGAAGAGGGTTGCACACCAAAGCAATGTCTAGGGAGGGGAATTCATCAAAACAGGCATGTACCCATTGGGTTCCTTGGCATCCATGGTCGACCCAACATAAAACAACCAATCCAGGGTAGGACACCAAAAAGACCCCCCCCCCCAACTCTTCTCCAACTGCCTTGGGCGGTCTACATGCTTGTGAAAATTTGGGGCCGTTTTCCGTGACAAAACCAAATTCCCATCCCTACGACTTGTTTTTCACTCCGCAAAGAAAAGCGGACAATTCCCTGGGCGCTGAAAGATTCGTCCAAACCCACCCTTTGTCCGTATCCGTGAGCAAGCCGGTGGACCTGAACTTCTAAACCTGGAAACATCCCCCCGTTCTGGAGTCCTTCGGATTGATGGCGCTTCCCTCACTTTTCATTCACAATAGGCTGTGACACAAATTTTATGCGGTCTTTTAAAGGTGGCTTGGTGCCGGATGTCCTTCGTTTCCCGAATTCCTTTTGCGCTTTGCTGTTCTGGGGCTGTTGTCGGCGCAGCCCTCAGGCACGCCTCTTTGCACTTGTACAGGAGCCTGGGCCACTGCAACCAGCCGAACAGGCACCGTTTCAGATTTTGATTTGACACTGATCTTTTGGACAAATAGATGGATTCCACCCAGGAACTACTACAACCAAAACTGATCCCTGGGCCTCTATGTTCAGCCAAACTGAAAAGTAGGTCGCTCCCGAGACCTTGTCACAAGGGTAGTCGTTTGGCCCGAAGGGAAACCAAGGGAAACCACACCCATTTTCTACCCTTGTTGTTTGGTCACCCTGGTCAAGAGCTGAAAACTCTTTTTCGAAAATGAGGCCTCTCAAGAAAAGTGTGCGGTTTTCCTTGTGGTTTCCCTTCAAACATAGAAGGGACTCCAGCCCCCCTTTAAAAAAAGGAACCGCATCCAAATTGAGAAGGACAGGTGCCAGACTGAGAAAGCAAGCAAAGCAAAAGAATGCTTGCCAGGAGTCCATGCACTCAGTGCAAGAATCAAAGGCCCGCGAAGTGCTACCGTCAGGAGCACGCTGCAACAATTCAACCGTTCGGGGGCTTTTCTACCCGTTCGCTACCAAGTATGAGCGAGCAGAAAGAAGCGGACCCGGTGATGAATGTCCTGAGCTGGAATCCTGGAAGATAACCGCTGGAAGACAAATGACTTGTGCCGGCCAACCGTCCCGACCCCTGGCCTTTTGGAAGGACACCAGAACCCTGTTGGTTACCAAACAATGCTTGACTCCTTTGGCCGTTTCCCAATGCATCCATGCCATTCTGACTCAGTCAACAACTCGGACCCTGAGGAACCGGAAGATTGTTCAGCAAACGTCTCAGTCAAAACCAACACCCTTGAAACGGATACTCCCACCTGCCGCCACCCCCCCCTCCACCTGGTCGGCCGAAACAAGGCACGCTCACGGCACCGGTTTCCAGCGTGCAATGGGATGCCAGATCCGAATCCGCTAGCCGCAGTATCAAGGGAAGCAGCCACCATCTAAGGATTAAGCATCTGGGCAATCTACTCTGAACAGCTGGAACTCGGGAATCCCTTCATAAGTGCGCTCGCTTTTCCCCTAGCTCTTTAGAACTTGCACAAAAGGATTGATTTTGACCAACCCAAGGACATGACAAAAGGATTTCTGGTTGGAGCAAATCTTACAGGCACCCACTCGAAAGGAACCCATTTGTTGGAGAACGGGTCACCCAACAAAAGGAAACCCATGGGGATAAAAATGGGCGTCTCTTTCAATAGGCAACCCTCAAAATGGTCTGGTTGTTGGTTTTCCAGAATGCATGTTTGTGTTTCCCGAAAACAGACACCCCCAGTTGTCAATCACAGCACAGAGCCCGATCAAATCTCCAACGAATGTCCTCCCCCTTGCCTCTCGATAGCACGCAGCCGTACTCGAGCCGTCGGCATCGCCGATGCCTCAGAGCGGGGGGGGGGGGGGGTGAATGGGGCGAATCCGGCGGGGCTGGCTCGGGACCTGCCTGTGTGAATCACCCAACAGAGGGCCGGCCCAACCATGGATGCGCCACGCAAAAGATGCCATGCTTTGACTAGGCACACATGGTTCGATGCCTTAAAGAAAGTAAGCCAATCCAAGCGGTGGAACCAATCCCCAAAAATGGCACAAAAAGCATTTGGGTCAACTAGGGAGCCCCCAAAGAAATGACGATGTCATTCTGGTTTCATATATGACCACACAAAAAGGTGTCCTATGGTCGACATCTTCCCACTTTTAGCCGGATGTCCCTGCAAACGACCTTCATGGAAATGTCTCAGCATCCCGCCGGCAAGCTGGTTTGTAACACGGGCCGCACGTGTCGAGACCTCCCATGCTTTCATTCGCAACCCCTTGTCGGGTTCCTCATGGGGGCCGGAGGGAGGAGAGGGGGAGGGAGCCTAAATTAGCCCTAAATAAGGCCTTACTAAGAACTTAAGGGCTCATTTTGGGCTCCCTCCCCCCCTCCCTCCCCCCCCAGCCCCCCTGAGTTCCGGGTCAAAGGAACCCGATCAGTTCGGGCTCTCCAACTTGGGATCCGAAGAAAGTGGGGCCTAGAAATGTTGGACCCCGCGAGCTGGGCCTCCAAACTCGTACCCCAAATGAACAGAGCTCAACCCCAGACATATGCCCAGGACTCTCTTTTGGGGCTTTTCCATCCCCCTTGAAATATTTTCTGGAGCCCACAAAAAAAAAGCGGACCTCTTCCTTCCAGGGTTCTGCTTTTGGCCCCCTTCGGACTGGAGGCCCCCGAAAAAATGGTTTCCACCCCTGTGCACCCGCTCCCGATCCCCAAACCCCGGGCGTCCGGGCTGCTGAAAGGCCCTGCTGCCGGCACCCAATCCGCCGGCACCGGGCCGGTGCTGTGGACTTCGCACCGCGCCTGGGTCCAAAAACACGGAGAAACCGCCAACCAAAAAGAAAGTTGCTTCTTCGCCCAGTTTCTTACCCCCCCCCCGCCCCCCGGAAGTTTCTCCCCCAACCCCCCCAAAAAAGTTTAGCTTCTCCCTCCCCCCCCCCCCGAGTTTGTTCGTTTCTCCCCCCCCCCCCCGGATATTCTGCGTTTCTTCCCGCAGGCCGGCATTTTGCGTTTCTGCCGCCAGGCCGGTGTTTTGCATTTCTTCCCCCCCCCCCACCGGCGTTTTCCGGCTTTTGGATGTGGCCAAAGATTCGCCGAGCTTTCTGCCACTTCCCCGCTGAGCTCCAAGGAAAGCCAGGTCCGAAAGCCCGCGAGGGTTCGCTCCCTCGCGGGTTTGAAGGTTCCAATTCCGGAACCCAAAGCACGGTGACGTAGGGTTTTTGTGGGGGTCCGGATGTTTCTTGAAGAGGTGCGGTGGCTGCGTAGCAGCTCAACATATGTGGTTGCCAGCGGTCGCCATCAGGATTCCATTCTGTCTACCTTGCAGAAGTCGAAAAATGGAACCCTGGTTGCTGTACTGTGGGATGGACAACATGTTCATCGCGCCAGTTCGGATTGGTAAGTTGTTCCAGCAGAGGATTGGACCCCGTTGATATTGGCCATCCGCAGTACCGTGTACTAGAATACAGTAAAGGCCCTGGTGAGGGAAACCCGTTGTCTGTTGGTCCTTTGGAGGAGCCCCGGTTCCATGTTGATTTGCAGAACCGATGGTATGGGGAAAAGACCCTGCAAGTCCAGTGAACAATCGGCTTTCAGAAGACCAGATCCTCTTGGACATGCCCTGTCCACACCGAGGTGCCTTTTGTTCTCTTTCATGCTGCCCTTTGTGTCTGGATGTGTGTCCCACATTTCTGGGCTCTTTGTTTTGCTTCCGTCCGGTCGTCCGGTCCAACTTTCGGGGTGGCCTCTCCTTGTTTTGTTGGTTTTCCAAGGACACCCATGGAAGACGAGGCGCTCCGGGCAAATGGGAGTAGCCGACGCAGCCGGCGTCCGCATCGCAGACGCTGCGGCCTCGGTGGTTTGGCCGCTCAGTGTCGCGCGTCAGTGGGGCCACTCTTTGGATTGCCTTGAAGGAAACCACCAATTCGGGGTCCCCACAAAAGGGGTTAGCCTTTAAATCACTTTGTGAGGCTGGGTAAGCTTTGAGCATCTGATGGACTCAGAATTTACAGGAAAGTCTCGGAACTTCGATTCTTTCTCCGATCGAATTGAAGTTGGGTTTCCCAAACATCACTCGAGACAAGCTGGTCTAGTTGATGTTGCAAACCCAACGTTTGAGGGGAAAACCACCTGATGTGTGTCGCAAAGAGGAGCCCCAACAGAAATTGATGTTTTTGGTTTCCCCTTTAATCCCAAGGAAATATCCTTCAAAAAGAAAGCACAACCTCTGACCCCGAAACCCCAACCCCCCAAACCCCAAATCCCCACGTTCTAAAACCCGAAATCCTAACACCCGAAACCCAGCCATCTCAAGCCATCCCGAAAACCCGCTGCTTGGCCCTGCGGCACTCGGTCAAGGTGAGGTTCTCCTTGAAGTAGCCGCCCACCCGGCAGGCTCCGTCCGCCGAATCGCAGGAGCCTGCGATTCCAAGCGCCTAGGAGCGGTTGAGCCATAAGGCGCCCTTTTGGGCATGAAAACTGAATCGTCAAAAGCATGGGACATTGGGGAAAATGGAGACTTCAATAATTGGGGTGGGGGAAGCTTCGTGGGGGGCCAAAGAACTTGGAAGGGGCTGGGATTGGGAAATGGGGAAATGATGGCAAAGGGATAAACTGTCGATTCGCGACTGCAAGCGAGTTCGGATCTACCCCGGAAGATTCGCCCAACTCTAAATCCATGGGCCCCTGAATTCTGCATCAAAGCTCGTGGCAGGTTGAAGGGAAACAACCCCAGTATCTCATTTTCGTACCCGCCTGAAACGGTCAAATGGGCGCAGCATGGATTCTTGAGTTTCATCCCAAAGACGGCCCAGAGATTATCCCATCCTAACATGAGCCACGATCAAAGCTTGGTACTGCAAAGGTCTACCCAAGTCCATGCAAAGAATCAAACAGGCGGATATCCGCACCTAGTTATGGTCACTTACCCGTGCTTTGATTGTGCCTCAAAGGCTTGATGTGCTTGGCCTGCATTGACGGGCACATCAGTTGATTCGGTTCTACCCCCGCCTGAGCTTGAATTGGGGTTGTCTCATTTGAGGGAAGCCCTTCCCCTTTGAGATGAGTCTTAAAAAAGATGGGTTCTAACAACAGGATTCTACACACAAAATTGGAGGGAAGCCCTTTGGGGTTCCTTCCGTTCACGGCAAAAGATTCACTCACCTCCGGCTCTGGCGAACGTTCGAGTCAACATGTGAGCCTTCCGTGCTCAATGCAAGGAACGACAGCACGAGTATTTGTTTCGACCCGTCTCTGACACAAATGCCATTTCGACCTTCGGGCATTTCAAGTTCCCCTAGTTGACAGGGTACAACATTTGGGGGAGCCCCAGAGCCCGCGCCTGGCCGGCAGATCCCTGCGCCAACCAGCTCGTAGACCTCTTTTGCTTGAGCGATCCACAGCTCGTGCCGTCTTCAAGGCAAGGTTCTGGGCGTGTCTCAACATAGATTCTGTTTATATATATATATATATATATGTATATATATATATAGTTGGGGGCGGAGGGCTTTTAGGGACGCTCCACAACTGTTGCATACATACATGTGAACATACTTTTATGTATCTATATATATATATAATTCCCCACCCCCATGAATCTACCTTCCTGCAGATTTCACTGGCATTTGCAGTGATGTCTGCCTTCTTTGAGTTTGGGGAAAGCAGCAAAAAAAGACGCATTTCCAGAGACATCAAACTTTTCCAGGGAATCTTGAATCCAGGCCCGCATGAAATTTCCGTCGGCGGATCTATATACCTCTGTCCTATTTTTAAAAAGCTGAGGTTTGGTAAGAAGATGCAAAACAACAGCTCTGTTGGAGCCAATGCCAAAAAAAGCAAAGTAAAAATGAAAACTTCTGGAGCCAGAGACCCAAGAGAAAAAGAAAGAAGAAACAATGAACCAGTTACACAGCAAAAGTAAAAAGGAAAACAAAATCCTGACAGCAAAACAGTAACAAACAGTTAAACAAAAAAACCAGAGCATGCATGTTACTTGAAAACCATAGGTTGAGATATTTACTCTTGTACTTGTTTACCTTTTTGCTTTGGGGGCATTGGCTCCAGAACTTTGCTGATATGCTTGCATCCGATGACCAAACCTTAGATTAGAAATAGATCAGACTTAAGGGTAAGGGGTTTGGGGTTGATTTACTCACTTTTACAGGAATCGGACTTATGTCTCGTTGTTGTTGGAAAAAAAGCTGTGTGGTTGTTGTCTTTTGTTTCAATGAATTTCATTGGACAAATAAATGGTCGTTCAAAGAAGCTCACTGTTTGGTGTTCTTAGTGTTGCTTGGAATTCAACAAGAATTCGATAAGGATTTCAAGGGGGCTTCTTTTCCTAGGATGGTGGTTTTGAACGTTCTAATTAGAGTGCCGTAAGGAAACACTTCTGGTAGAGGTTCCAGTTTAAAGACTTTGAAAAGGCCTTCCTTCTCAAAGAAGATGTGTAAAAGCCAAATTTGATTTTGGATGTTATAACGTTGCTTCATTGATCATAGTTCAAATTGTGATAGTTAAGGAAAGAATTCGAGTAGAGTGTCTAGTTTTAGAGAACTTGAAAAGCCTTTTTAAGAAGGTTTATTATTATAATTCGTATTTCAAATGAGATTTCACAAGGATATCCTTTTCCAGGATGACTTTTTCAATTGGCGATTTACAATTTCAATACAAAATGCAATGCAAACGCCCAGGATGTTTTCAATTTCCGTTTGGAGTTTAAATGGGATTTCCTGTTCAGAGAAAATTGTTGAGTGGATCGTTCTTTTTAGATCCTGAAGAGGATGTCCTTGCTTAGGATGAGCTGATGCCGGTCAAGTCGCACATGGGGCAATCCAAACAAACACATGCACGCCTTCTCCAAAATAGACTTCAAACAACAAAAACATCGGGCTGGTGCATATACTTCCCTCTCCCTGCACGCTTATTTGTATACATAAATATACATACATATGTATGTACATATGCAAATGTGTGTGTATATATATATATGTATAATATGTATATATACTGCCACCCAAGGACTCACCTTGCTGTTGCCCTCGAGTGCATGATTTGCTCATCTAGGACTCGAA
This sequence comes from Effrenium voratum, assembly GCA_963377175.1. Lineage (NCBI taxonomy): Eukaryota > Dinophyceae > Suessiales > Symbiodiniaceae > Effrenium > Effrenium voratum. The sequence goes on from CAUJNA010000113.1 coordinate 2,612,777, forward strand.
GGAAAAATCTCTCAACTAGGACTAGCACCAAACTAGGACTAGACGATGAACTCTAATTCTCATAGCATTTGGGCGTCAAGTATAATATTCTATTGGAAAGAAAGTCCTTTGTAACATTTGATTTGAAATAAGATAGTCAATTTAAATGTAAACTATGGAATTGTTCCTTAAAACTTGACAACTATATTTCATAGAATGCCGAAGCCTAGGACCCTCGGGTTATGGGGCAGGCCTAGGCTTTTCCCGGAAATAAAAGAAGAAGACAAAAAACGGTGCAATGAAACCAACGCGGTTGACCTAACCAGGCCTTGCGCAAAAAGCCAGGGTTCATAGGTGTGTCTTCTTTGGTCTTTTGAGTTTGGGACCCCTTTTTGGGTGTTTGTGGTTTTAAAGGGAAACGCCACAATGTCACCCAACCCTTTACTGAGCGTGTCTCACCAGAGTGGATCGGTCACAACTAAAATGGCTTTTGTGCCACAACCATTTTCCTCTCACCGGGACCCTCTTTCAGGCTCGATGATGTTCCAGGCTTGCCTTTTGGGGCATGCCACTGAACTGACCCGCAAAAGCGGCAGAAAAACATATGTCCCGCCTCTGCTTAGAAGCTACAATGAGGTTGACTCAAAATTCCGGGAAGCATATAAAAAAGCTTGTCTTCGGTTGGCTTCCCCCCCCAAGCAAAAAAACAAAAGAACGCCCGCCGAAGTGGGTCACCCCCCCCCCTCCACCAAAAAAACAGTGCCGACCCCACAAAAAGATACACGGCGCATTGGTTTTGATCCCAGTCCGCGCCTTGGTGGAGCTGCTTTCGGACAACTCTTCGGGCGCCTGGCGCTTTGTTTGCTGACGTGGCACCCGGCCACTGACGGGAAGTCAGGGATTCCTCATGTTCGGAAAGTCTCACCAAAGTCAGGGACTTCTTTTTTTTCAGGTGCTGTTTTGGTTTCCATGTTTGGTTGTGGATGAAGGGGGGGCCATTGCATGTGTCGAGCACAATCGGGATTTGAACCCCCGAAATGGAGTTCAGTGCTCCAAACACTCCCACCCCCACCCCACAAAGAACAAGCTTGTCTTTTCTGGCGGAACACGGTTTTCAAAGGAAACCCAAAGAATAGAAAACCAACATTGGGTGAGGGGGTGTCCTATTATACTTTTAAAAAAAATACCAAAAACAACATTGGGGGGGGGGGTCCTACTAAAAAGAAAGAAAGAAGAAAACAAAGAAGAAAAAACAGGGGGGGGTCCTGTTGCATTCTTCTAGACAGACCGAAAATGGGTGTCTTGATCTCCCCCGTTTTGGTTGCCGCGACCAAACTCGTTGGGCGAGTCTCCGCCTTGCACACGGAGCTGAAGTTCGCGGGCGCGGCGTCGCCTCCCCCGTTGAAGACCACCTGGGGCGAAGACTTCGGGGGCCGGGAAATGCATGGGGAAAAGGGTCCCCTTTTCTGGAGCAGACAGTACGCCGAGCCTCAAAAAACATATGCCTGGCTGGAACTTTCTGGCTGCGTGAAAGCCTGGTTGCTCGTTTGGTGTCGAAAAATAGATCGCCCCCTGCTCACGGTTGAGGTGACCAACCAACCCAACCCAACCCAACCCAACCCAACCCAACCCAACCCAACCCAACCCAACCCAACCCAACCCAACCCAACCCAACCAACCAACCAGGTTTCTGGCCGGGGTTGAGCCCCAGGCCGGGGCCGGTAAAAAACAGCACCGGCTCCCCGACTGCACCCAATCCACTCGCCGCCGCCCCTCGGCCCGAGTCTCAGGCGTTGCCGTTGAAGCTGCGACAGTAGGGCTGGCCTGCGCCCGGAGAAAGAGGAGAAACCCGGCGGTCTGAGGTCTTAAACAACTAGGGACGGTAAAACCTGGTCTTGTCATAATTGCAGATGTTTAGAAGAGAAAACTGTATACTCATAATTACCATGGTGGCTAGCTTGTCCCCAGATCATCGCCTGGGGTGTGGGGTACTGTCGAAAAGACAAGTACATGTTCATAGGAGCAACCGTTGGTGATCAATTGGCCCCTGATACTACCCTCCTGCGGATTAACACAGAGCCTGTAAAACCACGTGTTTAGAAGAACCTCCTGTCAACCTTCTGAAGTGACGATTCTTCAGGGGCCAAAGGGAAGCCATTGCAAAAGGCCCTAAACGGAGCACCAACCTCAAGTCCAACGCATTGGCAGCTCAGAAACTCGGGACCGGCCTGGGTCGGGTCCAAAGTGACATCCTTTCAGAATCACCCTGGCAGGCTGAAAGGGAAACACCGAGTCCCAAAAGTAACTTCTGAGCAACCTCTCAAAAAGTAACCGCTTTGCTGGGCCCAGCAACTTCCACCTTTTCGGGATGGTTTACATACCTTTGGGCCATTCGGCCCATTGGTGTGAGGATATCCCTTGGGGACAAAAAAGCCCGGGATTTCCGAAGACCCGCGCCTTCTTCGTAGACGGTGCCCAGCCACCCCTGCGAGCTTTCGTCACAAAATGCCTCACCCCCGCCCGGTTTTTTGGTTCAAAGGGAGACCAAGCCAAAGGCTTTCTTGTTGAAAGAGGGTTGCCAAAAAAAACCTACGGTTCAAGTTTGATCTCTGGTAAGCGGCATGTCGCATCAAATCAAGCCTTTTGCTAGCGGCATGTCCCAGCAAATCAAGCGTTTTGCTAGCTGCATGTCTCGTCTTGCTAGCGGTTTTTGTCCTTCAAATCGAGCATCCTGCTAGCAGCATTTTGCTAAAAGCGAAGGGGAGAGTGACCCAAAAGGCCATCATGCACAGTCAACATCCCCCTCAAAACGGGACACCCCAACAAATTAAGCAGGAGGTTATTCCAGCTTCACACTCCACAGGAAAATCACATGTTTCCTCGTTTTCTTGCTGGGGAGGGTCCCCAATCTTAAGACAAACCCATTTGGGTGTTCATTATTATTATCATTATTATTATTACTATTATTATTGCTATTATTATTCTTATTCTTATTGGTTAACCTCTCTGGCGCTTGAAGGGCTTCACCCGGATTTTGCCATTTACAACATCTGTCCCACGCCCCAGCCACGCACCCCGCGCCTTGCTGAGGCTCACGGCGGCCGCGTGGCACTCCACCGGCGTGCGGATGGCCCAGCCCTCCCTAACCGCCGAAGTTGTTTTGCGAGTCCCAGCAGTTGGGGTTTGAGGGTTTCCCAGGGGTTGTTCCCAGGGTTTGTTCCCAGGGTTTGTTCCCAGGGTTTGTTCCCAGGGTTTGTTCCCAGGGTTTGTTCCCAGGGTTTGTTCCCAGGGTTTGTTCCCAGGGTTTGTTCCCAGGGTTTGTTCCCAGGGTTTGTTCCCAGGGTTTGTTCCCAGGGTTTGTTCCCAGGGTTTGTTCCCAGGGTTTGTTCCCAGGGTTTGTTCCCAGGGTTTGTTCCCAGGGTTTGTTCCCAGGGTTTGTTCCCAGGGTTTGTTCCCAGGGTTTGTTCCCAGGGTTTGTTCCCAGGGTTTGTTCCCAGGGTTTGTTCCCAGGGTTTGTTTGTTCCCAGGGTTTGTTCCCAGGGTTTGTTCCCAGGGTTTGTTCCCAGGGTTGAGGCTTTGTTCCCTCCTTTTACCGTTTCTTTTACCGTTTCTTTGAGGGTTTGTTCCCAGCAGTTGGTGCCGTTTCTTTTACCGTGTCTTTTTTGGGGTTTGAGGGGAACCACCTAAAATAGACGACGGAAAAAAGGGCTTGCCAACTTATTCGAACCTCTCTACTGGAGGACCTAGCTAAACCCTAAACCCTATGGTTCCAGGGGCTCAAAGCTAGCCTCACTGCTAGGATGAGCCGATGAGTACCATGCAATGAAATTTGAATGATGGAGTCCCAGGGGTTCCATTTACCAGGGTCCCATTTGGGACCTATTTTTGACAATATTTTTGGGGTAGGTGAATTCACCACTCATTTTAGTCTATTCTAGTGCGGATTGGGATGTTCACTGGACTGGGGGTACGGGATTTTGACCCCATATGGGTGTGGCTCAAAATTGAACAGCAGGGGTTACGCAGGTTTTAGTCTTTGGTTCTATTTGCCAAGGTGCCATTTCGGTACATGTTCTTGACCCACAGCCATATCTCTTAAATGAACTTGGCTTCACATTATCGATTCGTCTTGGGCAAAGGCAAATGAGTTCGCTTTCTTCGCGGCGAATGGAGTGCGTGAGCTCTTTTCATCCTTGGCTGGTTTTTCCCCCAAGACCCTAGTTATCCTTATGGAATCTGACGTTCAGGGGGTCCTGGTTGGGCCATTCTCCTTTTAACGGGACCGGGTCCCGAACGTCTGGTTTTTCCAACAACTGCATTTTCTGTAAGCTGCTTCCATGACCTGACTCTGACAGCTGACGACCCTAGCGGCCATCCCCAATAGGGCGTGTTAGGGCGTGTTCTTTCGGAGAGCACTATGGGGCTTGATCAACAGGTCCTTTACCTCAGATGGTGGGAAAACCACCAAAAGGATGATATTTCAACCACATCAGAAAAGTTACCCATGGCCACAGCGATCAAGCCCCATATGATTGACCCCACCACTGATGGGCCTCAAGGGTCCAAAGACCGATCGACTTGGGGAGAACATGGTCACTGATGTAAGTTCCGCACATTGAGCCCCAAAACCAAAACCCCGGGTCCTGCTGGTGAGCCCCTTTACAACCCAAAGGAGTGCGAGGGTGAGGATCATCCCTACCCTCCCACTAACATGGCAACTGACAGGGGGTCCCTTCAAAAGGAATTTGATCTTCCAGGTACCTCCCCACAGGTGCCATGTTAGTTGGAGGAAGCGTACCAGCCCCAAATAAAGTGTTGCTTTGCACAGCTTGTGGTATTCAGATTCAGCAAACTGGTACCCTGGGCCGGTCGATCCAGACCCAAGCTGAATTTGGATGATTGCATCAGTTGCCCAGTGACCCTCTTAGGAAACTGAACGCCTTTGAGGGTTGACCATGTTTCGTGCGCAGCCCACTCCGAAAACAGGGAAACCTGGAGCAACTCAGGCAGGGCACGGGCAGTACTTCTGTTCCGCAGTCACCTCATAGACCTCGTTCCGCGCCCGGAAATCAAATGCGAAACATGGCAAGGAATCCATGAAACCTGCAGACCCCGGGACCACTCAGCCTTAAGCAAAAGGAAGATCATGACGAAACACCGAGCTCCTTGTAAAATGCCAGGGAACAAGGGCTCTGCTCACATCTAGCAGTTGTCGTACTCGTTGGCATGTAGCCAGCGAACCACACAATATCGGCAGTGGGCAGTGCCGCGGCTCGCACAACGTTGCACGACATGCCGGCGGCACCACAAGCACGACGCGACGGTTTCAGGCGGTGGCTGCCCTTGCGAGACCAGTGGACAATCCCAGAATTTGACCTAAAACCAAGAATTTCTGATGGCAATAGCAATCCCAGAATTTGTCCCAAAACCAAGCCTTCCGCAACCACCACACCAAGCCGCAGGCGTTGGCATGACAGCTGAGGTGTGGGCATGCAGACGGCGGCCGAATGCTGTCTGTGTGCCTCGGTCAGACTCCGAGGCAGACAACTATGTCACTCAAGGCATACCCATTTAGCTGCGTCATTTGATAGGGATATCCCTACAAAAGCAAATGGTGGTCTTCCGTTTTGTTTGCCTTTAAAGCCAGGTGAACAAGGGTTACCCTCGAGCAAACTTACACACACACACAACACACACACACAGGTGTGTGTGTGTGTAGCGGATCCTTTTGCGAAACGGACTCCCGTTTTGGAGAAGTACCAGCTATGAAACTTGACATGCGACACGCACACCTGGTAAACCAAGGGAGGATGTCTTGAAAACCGTCCTACAGAGACATCCACCCTGAGAATACATAGGTAGAAATGACCATGACTCGTTGCCCAAAACCCAGCAACCGATCAGCTCACTTCTCATTGCTGGTTTGGGAACTGGTAATTGGGGCTTCACATCCTGCCAACCAATGAGGACCCAACAGCACAGAAGCACCCCCTGGACGGAATACATGGTTGAGAAGCTAAACCCGAGTGACCTGCATGGGCAGCAGTTGCATGGGAAGCAAAACAACAACCAACACCAAGTAGAATCTCAGACGGAAAACACCAACATCTCTCCACAATGGTGTCATGCCCATTGCCTTTCAGCTCGGTCTGGCCGCTGTGGCCAAACAATGATATATGTGCGGCAAGTGTTTGACTCCATGCGATTGCACCAAATCCGCGGTGGTCTGCAACCCCTCCAGAAAGTTGAATGGTTTGCTGGTTAGTCCGGAAACAATCAGTTCTCGAAAATTCAAAAAAAAGCTTTAGGTCCCATCAAAGAGCAACCAATAGATACACTTTCGTGTTGATAGTAAAAAATGACACGTGTGGCAAACATTGCTTCCCCTTTGCGCTTCCTCTAGGAAAGATTGAATCTTATGTGTTTTTTAGCACCTAGTTGAAGGTCCGACCAAAGAGAAATCAAGAAAACCAGAATCAAATGAGCCGTTTGGGAAACATTCTAGCCATACCTTCCCTATTCACGGGATCCTTCTCTTCAGAAAATGAGTCAACACCTGTGACACCCAAAAAGCCCGAGGCAGCTGCGCACGAGCACCTGGACGTGGCTTCGACTCGATTGATTCGGGGCTCTGAAGCAAGTGACTGAATGATCGCGACCTAACCGACTTGGGTGTGGGCTTGCTGCTCCCACCGCAGCTATGGAGTTGTTTTCGCAGCATTGTTGTTGGCACCTCGGCCTTTTTGGGAGGTTTCAATCAGTTTCAACAGAACCCCACTTCACGGGCGACTAGCAGTGGCTGTCTCTGCTACTCGCCTGGTTTCAGCATGTCTGATGTGGCACATCATGACTCGTCCACTTCAACAGGGGCTTTCCTTGGTATGAAATCACAAAAGCACAAACAACCCACAAAAGCCCACAAAAGCACACACACACACAAAGAAAAAAACGGCCTTAAAATCAAGCTGTCCACAATGGAGGTTCCGCATTGGGGGCGCACCACTTTGAATATTGCTTGAGCTAGGAGCTGTTGCTGAGCACGTCTGGGAGCCAACGGCACAATTGCTGGCCTTGCATGTTCGCTCTCGCATGACAAAACCAGCAATGCAACAAACATGAAAACCGAACAAAACAAAACAAACCTCATCCCGCCTCAACCACGGTCTCGTTCAGCTTCTGTGGCAGGGAAGCGTTGGCGAAACTGGCGGGCTGCTCAGGAAGTGAGGCACGAACCCATGAATCCTGTCACGGAACGGCCCCCCCCTTTTTGTAGGGTCTCCCCCAGTGCCGCGGTCCTCCCCTTTTCTAGGGGCATCCCCGAATTGAAGCTGCGATCCTTACAAGCTTCTCGGTTGATCAGGCTCCAACTCCTGCGGAACCCACCCCCCACTCTCCCAGTCCCCTACCCCCCACTCTCCTGGGCCCCTTGTTGGTTTTGCTGGTCCCACTGCGGATGCCCACTTTGGGCATCCTAGCAGCCTGGTTGCTTAGGTGCTCTTTGCCGAGTGAAACTTCTCGTGGGAGATGTCGAAAAAATCCCTCAGGCTAAAGGTCGAAAAGTCTGAGGTAGGAACTGCCAAAACTTGGCCCAGCAGTTGGGGGATGCCAAAGTCATACTGTCTGCGTGTGTTGCGTACTTAGCCCTAGTGTCAACCCAAGATTCAGAAACCCTATATAAATTAATATGGGGGGGGTGTTTGGGTGCTCTTCACTTCTGGAGACGACACCCCCATATTAATACGCAGGGGGGATATCAATCCGGGGTCAACATGTGTACATACACACATATATATATATATATGTATACGTATACCCATATAAACACATACGTGTATGAATATTCACCTTTGTATTCATTTGGCCATGGGTCAAAATCCCGTACCCCCAGTGAACATCCCAATCCCCACTAAAATAGACTAAAACGGGTGGTGCACCTACCGCAAAATGGTACCATTGGTCTTGATCCACAGCCATTTGGAGGAGACCCCAAATCGGACCCTTGGCATCCAAGCAGCCTCTCCGCGTCTCTGGCCAGCTCTTGGAAATCCGTCTGCCGAAGGCCTCCCAAAGAGGCGAATCCAAACCTGGAGTGCCCAAGCTTCGGCTGTGGCTCCCCATGTCCTCGATGGTCCATGTCAATGCTAGACGCGAATCTACCAATCTGGGCTGCTTCAAGCTTGAGCGTGCTCAGTAGACCAATCTGGGGTTGCTCATCGCAAAAGCTGCAACCTGCCGGTCTTTTTGGCAAAGCCATTTGCTTCCAGAACATCCTTGCGGGCCCGGGGTCACACCAAAGACCATGCAATCGGTGCTCTGGATCAAATGTTCAACATGTCAGGGACGGGAGGCTTGACATTCTTGGAGCGAGAGGAAACAAAAACATGAGCTTAGGGTTTAGGGTCCTTAGCTTCCGACAGTCTAGCGAGCTCCACCAAAGGATCCGTGTCAGAAATGAATGCCGGTCCTGAGTTCTCACACATCGCATCCTGTTTGGGCTTTACCTCAACAAGGTTCTGCATATCTCTCGAAAGCATCACTCGCATGGAACACACCCTCCCCCCAAAACACAAGGGATGGCACAAGACGGCAAGGCTTGGGTTGGGACCACCCCTATAAACCCATAGTTTGCACCTCGTGGAGTTTGGGGAAACATCACCAGTTTGAACCATTTAACACAAGTTAGAATGTGGTTGCACCTTCCATGAACAATCAATGAACACAAGCCAAGCCTGTTTTAGTGAGCTTTAAAGGGAAACCAAAAGTGAACCACGCAGTGTTTAGTTGGTAAACCGTTTGAATAATGTTGATCCCACATGCTTATGAATAGGGGGGGGTGTTGTTTCCCTCGAAAAGTGATGATTCCCCACAAACAAAAGGAACACCCCCCATTATTAAACCGGGGTTAATTCATATGACCTCAACATTACACCTCAGCTGACAATGCATCCACCACCACCTTCAGTTTTTGCAGCCCCTTCAGACGCAGGCCTTCGAGCGCGGCTTGCCTCAGCCAACTGCCCAGCGGGGACACCCGAGGATGCTGCACCGAAGACGGCGGCAACGACGACCGCCAACTCCACAAACAAGAAGGAGGAAGAGGAGAAGGGAGGCAGCAGCAGCGGCAGCAGCGGCAGCAGCAGGAGCGACAGCACTAGTACCTTCTGGTGACAACAGGCAGCAGCCACGAAAACGAACAGAGCTAGCTATGCCGAACAAAGTCAGTGATGAGGGGCAGCCAATTGGACAAGCAGAGCAGCATGCCTCAATTTCGCCAACTGTTTTTCCTGGCCAAGCATGGGATCCCAACGAGAGCAAGCACTGAAAGATATCATTCACACTCCGGGCAACAAGAAATTACATGGCAAGAATGCAAACCAGAATCCTCTGAGATAGGCCACATGCCTAGGAGCTCTCCAAGGAATTCAAAAAGGTGGGGGGTCTTTGTGTTTCCCATAGAAATGACCCCCATAAGGCTCCCTCAAACAACCGTCGCACCCGCATGTCCCTTTAAAGTAACCAAAAAAGAAACGGTAGAAGGGCACTGCTGGGGGACCTAGTTGGCAAGCGACCCGGAGCCAGCTTCTTGCCCCAGGTTGGCAAGGGCAAGCTGAACCTTGCGGAAAGCTTGTCATTAGTGCACACGACCAGCGCGCTACGCGCGTGCTCCGAAGAAAAGGTGCGGAGACCCCGACCGAAGCAGCACCCCCAGTCCGCGTTTCAGCGTCTTCAGGTCGAGGCCTGTGGAACAAACCAGCAAACTTGGCCCGTTCTCGGAAAAGAACAGGATGACGCTGAGGGAACTTCACTCGCACTGAACTTGTCCCAGGCCCACAACAAAGCACACAGAAAATCAGATGCTGTAACTCTGCTTCATATTTCGTCTACCGAGGAGACCCCAGGACACCTCTGCACGTTGTGCACCTCTGAAAACTGGTCCGGGCCCCCGGCAAGCCGGAGTTGAAGCCACCTGCTCGGAGATCCGAACCGACCAGAACGATGGCTACCTGGGAGAGGGAAAGACCTGGGGAGAGGGGAAGCCAAGATTGAACCCAGGATTCAGCAGAACCTCTGCTCGATTTTGATCGCGCGCGCGAGCGAGGAAACACTTTATGAATCTGCCAGCAAGTACATCATCTTACAGTGGTTGACATTCCCTAGCCCGCATCACCCGAGCCACGGGAAACGCTTTCAAAATGGCAACCGATGGTGGACACCAAGCATTGACTGCTAATCCTCCTGGTTGCGAAAGAGACTCGGCAGGGAGGTGGGGATACCAAGCGGGCTTTTCCCTAGATAGCCCCCCCCCGGCGTCCCCAAACAAACCCAAAACTAGTTACTTGGAAAGCTCTCCAACCTGTTGCACCCTCTGTTGGGAAGCCCACCTTGGGAACACTCTTTTTAGGGCACCCTCAAAAGGCAATCCTTTGCCGAAGACGAAAATTTCCCCGGCTCTTCGCCTCCGGCGAGCCGCGGCACCACGGCGCGGTAGAAGGGGCACCGCCTTGCGTCCGACGTCGCGTGACGCGTTCGTTCGAGTACCCCCCAAGTTCTATCCTAGGTCCTCCAGATTTGAGAGGTTAGAATAAGGGTACTCGTTGTGTTTCTTCTGTTTTTTGTGTGTGTGTTGTTTTTGCCTTTTTTGGTTAAGGCCCCAAAAAATGAAAAATATGTCCAGTGATGAACTCCTCTTAAAACCAACAAGGGGAAAAACAGTAAAAATAATAAGATATACATATATATATATATTCTTAAGCAAATGGAGGCCAAGTTCTATCTCACCTGCTTCCATTTGTGCCCATGTTTGTTGCCATGTGTTTCGATTTGTGGATCCAGATTTCCGCATGGGTGTCTGGCCAAATGGGTTTGAACCTGCCCTTGAAGCCAACCACAAAAGCCTCCCCCTAACCAAAAACACACACCCATTCGCACTCCGCAACGTTCCTGGGTTTGTCTCCAACTGGGACAAGGAACCACAACACGGCTAATTCCCTCTTGGCTTCCCTTGAAAACAAGCCAAAACGGGTTAGAGCCCCTTCTTGGATGTCGCTTGCCGGAAACCCCCCTGAAAGCCGATGCCATGTTTTAGGGTCACCTTTTTGAGGAAAGGCTCATCCAGGATTCCCAGGTGGCGGACTCTCCTCAGGCCGGACCACCGCTACGCTCCCTAGGAAACCATGCCCAGAGAACTCGTTGGAGCCTCAAAAAAAAAAACATAAATGAAAAAAGAGAAGCCTAAGCTTTGGGTTTGTACTGGAATGGATGTGGGCTGTCAAGATGGAGGGTCCTCATAGCGCCAATCCCGGAGGGAAGCAAGTCGGGGGAAGCAAGACAAGAGGGAGAGACAGACAGACCCTAGGTTTCCTTTTGGACCAGCAAATTAGTTGACAAATCGATCCCAACTAAAAATCAGCGCGATGAACTTTCGGCCAAACTGACCTAGAAAGCACATCTTTGAGCATAGGGGAACCCCTTTTGGGCGGCAAAATTCCGCAAAAAGCAAAGCCAGCGCTCTAAGGTTGCGTACCCAGCCTCCAAAAACTGTCAAGTGCCCCCAGAATTGTGGTCCATATGGCTATGAATTTTACTGGGGAACCCCCTCGAAGGTGGTTAGTGGACACAAATCCCTTAAATGATGTCCACCAGATACCAGTTCGGGTCCCGATCCTTAAATTTCATAGCCATATGGCTGTGGCTCAAAAACATGTACCAAAATAGCACCTTGGCAAGTGCCACCAAAGACCAACACCCGCGGTTTGCCCGAGCTCTTCAATTTTGAGCCAGACCCATATTTTCCGTGGAGCATCCTTGAAACGACCTTCAAACGGATCCCAGGGTCAGCCCTTTTCCTCCGCCCCAACCCCCCGCCCCCCCACCACCAGCCCCCGGGAGTTTTGGTCTCCGACTCGTGGGTGGCGGCCATGAGGCGGCCCGCCGTGCTGGCGGAAGCGTTGCCTCGGCTTCTTCTTTTCTTTTTTTTCCGATCCCGCGTCTTCTGGTTCCGATTGTGCGGCCCAAGGGGGAGGCAGAATTTCATGATTTTCTTGGGGAGGCAAAATGAATGCGTTTTGGGCCAAGTTTGGTTTGGACCATTCTTGGACTTTTTGGGGTTGGAGCATTCTGTTGCGGTCAGTGCGAGAAATGTAGGGAATGAGAAATGGAATGAGCCCGAGAAAAACCATCCAGCTGGTGGTTTCCTTTAAGAAATCCCCAGGTTCATTCCCACATTCCCTACTGAGCACCAGCAAGTTGTTGTTTGTTTGGCTGAATCTGGTTGTGAATATCTTAATAGGGGACCAAAGTGGCGTACATCATTCGGGTGGGGATTCATTTCCACCAATCACTTTTGAAATTCATAGTCATGTGTCCCGCGTGGTTTTTGAGGGTGCCCTCAAAAGGGCTGGTTCAAAGGTGAAAGGGAAAGCCGCCATTTTGGGTCCTCTTTTGGCACATACCCATAGGGAAAGATGAAAAAAATGAACAGACCGTGAAACCCTCCCACCCACGTTCTTTAGAACGGAACGAAGCAAATGGCTAGAGGAAACTGGTCAGCTAGCCTTTCGCTGGGTTTCCTGGGAGACATCCAACTGCTTGCTTTGAAGGGGATCCGCTAAATCACTCCCACAAGAAGGTCCCTACCATGACCCCCCAGGGTTCCAGGTTTGTAGGAGGCCCGCTTGATGGAATGAGTTGTTCAGGGAAACCAGGGAGCGTTTGCAGGATGGTTCTCTTTCCATTCTCTCAAGCGATTCCATATTGACCCAAGTACACGTGAACAGACTCATCGAACTCTCTCTAAAGACGCTTGGATCATACCATCAGAAGGTTCCAGAGGGTTTCCTCAGGCGGTTTTGGCGGTTGGTTTTTCCTCCACTGCGCTGAGGGTCCAGTCATGCTGGATCCCTCATGTTCAACCACTACTCGGAATATGACATCACCAGGGAAGACACTTCTTGGATCCAAACCAGAAGAGTCAGAAAGTGCTCGCAAGAGCGAGTGGTTGGGTGCCACAATCGAGCACCATTGCTGGCCTATGGGTTTCCTTCTAAGCTAATCACAAAACGCCCAAGTTGGAAGCTTTTGCCGGAAGCCCGGAGGCGCAACACTTCTTGGACCTGGACCAAAAGGCAAACCACAGGGTGTGTCTTTTTGGATTTGGTACCCTTCTTTTCGTGTTTTAAAGGGAAACCACCAAGAAAACCGCCATTCCTTGGGGGGCTCCCTCAAAAAACGACACACCCAACAAAAAGGAAAACAATCCTTCAGGAGGCACCCCGCGTGTTGCGCAACCACTCCACTTTGAGCCTCTGAGGGCCCAGCAGTCCAGTCCTAAGCCACTGCCCAGGGTGTCGTTCAGCAGGCCTGCGTCCAATCAGCGGAAAAGTCGCCAAGAGGACACCCCTCAAAACATCCCCAACCTGGTTTGTCGGGAAAATCCTGAATTGGCGGTTTGGATTGGTGGTTTGGCGGTTTGGATGATTTGGACCGCATGGGGCTCATTGGCACTCTAGGTTCAAGCCGCCCCAACCAACCAACTGAACTGGGGGGCAGGTGATGCTGGTGTTTCTGATGCAAAAACGCCATGCAAAAGGGGGGGTCGTTCTTGTGCGAAAGGCCCCTGTTGCACAAGTGTATAGGTGTGCGTGTGTGTGGTCAGGAATGTGTAGATATAGATGATATACATGTGTATACCTATGCATACATGAACTGCTTGAAACATACGTCGTAGCAATTCGACTGTGGTTCAAAAAGAGTATGCATATTTACATACATCAAATTCAGCTCTGTAGCTATGCGTTCCATCAGAGTAGTGATTAATTTGCCGCGTTGACACAGGGAAATGGGTGTTTCAGTCAAAAGATCCTTTCCAGAACGTAACCAACCACGACCGGCGCAAGTGTGGGTGGAAATGCACGAGTTTTCTAGGATGGTGATAAATGACTCCTGGTGTTTAGCGCAGAAATCTGGCAGTGAGTTGATTTGCAAACTTTTGTCAATGTACGATTGCCCAACTTGGCAATTTTCGGCAATTGGTTCACCACACCATTGAATGCCTTATGCTCGGGAGAGCTTGACTTGGCCAAACTCAGTGCAACCCGAAGCCGAACAAAGCCTATGAACACGTGGGGGTCCATTCTGGCGGTCCTTGCTTCTTGGGCCCGCGTTTTCAAGAAACCGACGGCCTGGCACCACAGAGGTCTCGATCTCCGCCCTCGAGGTGTTTGTAATCCTGTCAAGGCCGAGGCGCCTCCGCTTTTTGACAAAATCCTCGGAAAAAACGGAATTGATCCCATAAGATGCTTGCGCTCTGAACAGTTCCTTCGGGTTCTCCGCAAAGTGCGTGGGTCGACCCCCTGTCCCCTCGGAGTTCCTTTACATATCGCCTTTTGAGAAATCAAATGAAGGGTTGCCACTGAAACCGCCGCTAGTAGAACACAGCCTCTGTCAGGACCAAAGGGTTCCGGTGGCAAGGATCACTGGTACAAGAGGAGTGAGAGCGAAGTAATGCCAATGTCCTACTGAGGTTCTGAAAAATTGAAAGGAGCAAAGCGACGGGGAGTCCAGGACCATGTTCCACCATCAACCTCCATGATGGGAGCCCAATCCAGGACCTTCATGCAAATCGCTCCCCCTTTTCTCCGAAATCGGCAGGCTCGTTCGGATTTGTCCAAACCCCCTACTTTGCCTTATTGGTAAATGATATATCGCTCCCGAGCCTCCGCCCGCCCCTCTGGGCCGCTTTTCCCGCGTGCCGCGCGTCTTCGCTTCGCGCGCGTCGCGCGCCGCGCGCCGCGAAGTTTCTTGCATCGGGCGGCAGACCATGAAGCTCCAGTGCCAGTGGTCGTAGTGCCAGTAGTGCGGGCACACAAAGCCCTCCCAACGCTTCTTTCGGCGGTGAAAAGAGACCCGTGAAAAACCAGGTGGATTCTGGCTCATCTTTTTATATAGGCACCCCCTTTTGGTTGGTTTTCAGGTGCCCCCTAATTAACAAAAAGACACACCCGCATATAGTTTGGCCCCGGTAAAGTTATGTAAAGGGACAAACTGGTTGAACACCCTAATTGTTTCCCTTCATGACCCAGTCTTACCTAGCAACCCGCCATTTTCACAAAAGTTGGTTGCCACATGCGCTTGGAGTTGTTTGAGTCCGCCGTGTCCAAGCAAGAGTTGGCTATCAAGGGAATAGGATCTGGCTGATTTAACACATCTGCCCAAGCCTGGCGCTCGAAGAAGTGGCGCCACCAAATGCCCTTCTCTACCGTGAGGTGCAGGTTCCTGGTCGAACAAAGAACGAAAGAATGAAAGAAAAGAACGAAAGGAAGCAAACAAACAAACCAAGCCAAGCAAGACAAACCAAGCCAAGCAAAACAGGTTATGCAAGACAGACTAAAACAAAGCCAAACGAACCAAAGCAATGCAATGCAATGCAATGCTAAGCGATGCAACACAAGAGACAGGAACAACTTCCCAAACACAAACCACGGTTGATGCGTGTCAAGTGACACACGCAAAATCACCCTGCGACTTTGATCACTGCTGGCGCGGCCACTTGATTGGACCCAGTTTGAACAGCCCTATGGGTTGGATGTCGTAACATCCCTGGGAAGCAGTGGAGGGAAACATCCGAAAGGACCAAACCTCGAGACTCCTCCATCTTGCGCGGTGTCCACCCAATGGAACGGCGTTTACCCGGACTGCTTCCAATGGCCATGGGAACCAAAGGCCGCCTTTTGCTTGATGTTCAACGGAAGCCCCCGCCTTCAAAAACATGGGGTAAACAAAAAAGACGTGGGCGCCCTTTTCTTGGTACCCTCCCTCAAGTTGGCATCTGTGGGAAGGTACCTGGACGATGATTTTCCTCTTAATGCCCCCGTGTTGCCATTTTGGAGGGAGGGTAAAACAAAACGCTGGCTTTGAGGACAAATTTATTTTCCTGCACAAAAGGGAAAAAAACACGGGCGCCCTTTTCTTGAACTCAAAGGTGAACCCCCTAGAACAAGCTTTCACGGGCATCACTGCATGCCAGGGGAGCCGCTAAAGACAAAAAGTAAACCCAGAAGCCCAGGAGAAAACGGAAAGCCTATCAAGGGGGACCCCCTTTTTGTTTTTGCCGCGTTTGCGGGATCAACAAACCCATGCAATCCAGAGCCACTCGATTGGGACCACCCCCAGCAAAAACAACAAAAGGGAAAAAAAGAGGAAAAAAACAGAAAACAACAAGAAAACAAAAAGAAAACAAAGAAAACAGAAAGAAAAAAACCGATCCGCTGCATCGGATCCGAGTCGCTGGATCTCCAAGAACCGCTGCTGCTGGTGGAGCTCCGGCAGCCGCAGCGAGGAGCCCATGTTCTCCGGCACCTCCGACGCTCCGACGTTTTTTCGCGCGCGGTGCGAGCGTGTGGTGTGAACGCGCGTCGTTTGCGCGTGGAGGGCGCAAAAAGATGGCTGTGGTGGTTAAAACCAATGGTACCCCTGGTGAACATCAAAATAGGTGGCAAGTCCCATGGCCACGTGGGAACACCCGGGTTTGAGCCCGTGGAGCGTTGTTTTTGGATGGACCCCCCAAAATGGGGGGGCGGGGTCCTCAAAAAATGGGCTAGCGACTGCAAACAAAAGACCCCCAAATCCCTGCCGAGTCCCCGCTGGTACGGATCGCAAAAGCCGCTGTCAACATTTAAACAAATTGTCTGCTTGGGTACCCTTCAAGGGGACATGATGTTTGGTTGTGTTTTCTCAAAAGGGCACTCCGTCTGAAAGGGGTTTGGGTTTGTCCTGGTTTGGGGCACCTCCAAAAAGGTGCTTTTCATGTTGGTTTCCTGTTGACACCAACCAAAAGAAGGTTCCACCAAACGAAGACAAACATGGAGCTGTTATCTTTGGTTCTCCTTTCAAAGCATGTCTGGACTCTGAGTTTCATGGATTTAGAAGAAATCCAATGAACATGAGTTTACATCCACTTGCCACCTATTTTGATGTTCACCAGGGTACAGGGTGTATGGCCGTGGGTCAACACCAATGGGATCCCATTTTTCGGGTAGGTGCACCACCCATTTTGGAACCTATTTTAGTGGTTGGATTGGGATGTTCACTGGGGGGTAGCCGGGGTTTTGACCCACAGCCATATCCCATGCCCCTTCAGCAAGGCCAGAACACAAGCCTTAGGCAAGTCCAGAAAGTCGATGTTCCGAATGGGTACTCGTTAGGAACTCGAAGTGGTTGGTATTAGAATCGGTATTCTTTCTCACGGCCCTTTCAACCGGTCCCGATTCAAACAAAATGCTTTCCTCAATGGTTCCCTTTAACCAGGTATACCAATAGGATCCCATTGGTTATGCCCCATGGCCATATATCGACCGGTAAACTTCCCATTCTTTCCAGGGATCCTTCTTTCCAGAAAACCGCCAAAAACCCTGGGGAAATGCCTGTTCTGGAAAAGAACGCCATGAAAAAAAGGGGAAAGGAATCAACCATGAAGAATGGGGGTGCCCTTCCACCTGGGAATGGGAAAGGAATCAACCCCTAGAATTTTGATCTCGGGCCCCGGAAAAGGGCAACCTTCCGCTTCGAGTCACCGTAGACACGACGGCCACGAACATCGCCCAGGGGTTCGGCAGGAGCAACCGCCGCACCTCCTGGCAGATCTCGAACCAGATGGGTGGCTCGTCTTTCAGGCAGCCCCAAGATGCTGGTTTTGTCCTGTTGGTCTAGGCTAAGGGCCGTTCCTTTTGTACGGGTACCCTTGGTCATAAAACAACGCAAACACCACCACTTTGCAGGTCCCCTCAAAAATGACACACCCGCATGTTTGGGGAAACACCATTCCACCTAAAGGTTCTCCCTTCAAGATCCCCTGCCTTTTGAGCATCTCTGAGGATTCCTGTCACAGCGGACCCATCCCACCAATGCGCAGCTTCCCCCAAGTTTGGAGCCCGGCGGTTTGGTGCATAGGGGTGGTGTCCCATTTACCCTTTACAAGAACCAGAAGGTTCAAACCAACTCCAAACCAATCCAAACCCAGGGGCTTCGCCTGAAATCCGCTCGACTCAGCTCGGTCCCGCATCACCAGCTCGAGGTCCGGCTTCGTGAGGTGTTCCAGCACGTGGGTAGTGAAGACGGTGTCGAAGGACCCGTTGCCTCGGGCTTTTTTCAAAGCCCGTCCGCGTGGTCGCTCCAAGTGGCCTGGTGGCTCGTTGGCTTATTTAAATGTAAGCATACCACTAGTTTATGTTCTACTTTCTCGGACAAACAATAAAGTGTAATTAAAATCGACAAAACACGTATAAATATAACATACATACTGCACAGTAAACAGTATATGGACTGCATATATATTAATAGATACATTTCAATGCTATCACTATTATTACTGTTGTTGTTTGTCATAATTCAATCTAATTTGGGACATTGCACCCAAAGTAACAACATACTGCTTATTATAACTCAACAAAATACGGTACATCATGTCATTGTCAAATACGTCTCTTTGAGATCACTAATTCTCTTCGTCACGAAGTTACATGCATTCTGCAAATTCAAAATTATATTCTATAATATTTTTACACTTTCATGTTGCATGTTGTTTGTTTTTGTCGGAATTTATTTTTGGATTTTTCAAAATCCAGTGAGAATTGTGTAAAATGTTTCCACATATTCAATGTGTTTATTTTCGTGGAGCTTCGGGCACTCTAAAACCACTTGCGGGTGCGAAATCGGTAGGGAATGAGTTGGAACGAACCTGGGGATTTCCTTGAAGGAAGCCATAGGGAATGGTTTATCGGGGTCATTCCATTTCTCATTACCGTGGGTTGAAATCCCCAAGCCAAGCCAAACCACCAAATTCGGTTGCCTGAGAAACCCCAAGGCTTGGACTGGTTAAAACAAAAAAAACTAGGACAAAGCAAAACATGTTGCCCGCCCATGGACCCTGCCCGAACTTCGCAACATGTCAAGGGACCCTCTCCCAGGTCAGTGTCCGGACATGCGAAAAAGAGAAAAAATATGCTTGGGTGTGAACTTCAACTAGGGGAGAAGCCAAAAGGAAACCAACCATTTTGGGCACCCTTTCACAAATTTCATTGGAGACTCATGGGCATCAGACTTCGGGGATCCATGCCCACCAGCCGCCGCAATGCGGCGGCTGGAAAGCAAATACATGCGGGGAGACTGTGGGGCCGCATATGGCCAAAATCCATGGGTACCTTCCATGTCCATTCTTTCCAGGGATCCTTCTTTTTAGAAAACCTCCGGAAACCAGGAAAAACGGCCGTTTTTTGGAAAGAACGATGGTTGAAAAGAATGGGGAATCAACCCCTAGAAAAAACATATATAAAAAAAATGATTAGTTAGGATCCGTCCCCACAAAGAGGCGCAAAACAGAACCAAGTACATAGCAGGGATCCTTACACTATACACCTGAACATTGCCTTGTAAATGGTGGCTTCCCTTTATTTTGGTGGAAAAAGCCATATTTCAAATGGTTGCAAAATGTATCTTTTAAGGAGCCCTGCGTAGTTGCTTCTGCTGAAAACATCCTGTCGCGTCTTGATAATCGCACACGTCGGGTGAAACGCGCACGCGCTCGTGCATAATTAGCGTGAGGCTGGCGGGCAGGAGGGAAGGCCCCACAAATGAAGAAAACAACCGAAAGCTCGCTGCGTGCGTCTGCCCAAGCCCTGCTCTTCGGTTTTGATAGCCGCAAGGATCATCCAATGAAAACCGCAGTTCATAGACGATCAATGAGAAGTGGCAATGGTCACGTGCTCGAGTTGTAGCCCCGGTGTTCACAAACACTTGACCCGCACACACAATTGCCAGAACGTAGCGCACATCAACCTTAGCACTCGCAGTGAGCGCTTGCAGAAATAATTTACTTTCAACCCCTCTTGTTCCTAGAAACGGTCAGAGGGTGAACTGTGAATACAAAACGTCAGAGAGGGCAACGCGTCTTTCCTAGACACTCCGTGAGCGCAAATGGCAGTTAAGCACTCTGCCAAAGATGAGCAAGATTAATTGCACATAGGCACAGCAAGACCACGCGTAGAAGACCACGGAAAGACCATACGACTACGGAATGATAACTTCACAGTGCGGTCAAAACCAAACAGTTTAATAGAACAAACCTGATTTTTGTCCAACCAGTATCTAGGATAGTGTCGTATTTTAGCTAGTCGTTCACAGCCTGTTTTGTTGACTCTCCAGCTCTTGTCCAAACAAAGCACACAAAATCTTGCTGGTTCTCAGCAGGGAATGAACAAATGGCATGACCCCTGAAGAAAAAAACAAAAACAAACAAAAACACATCCTATGGCTTTCTTTAAAAGCGGGAATCCCCCCAGCACCGGTTCACTCCCGCGAGCTCTCGCCCATCCGCACCCGACCAAAAAAAATCGGAGGAAAAAAAATCCCCGCCGCGCCAGGGGTGCGGAAGGGCAGCTCCGTGAGCAGGGCCTCCTTGAAGCACTCCTGGCGTCGTCTCGTTCGCGCAGGAGGGGCTTAAAGAACCCAAGAAGGGGAGGCTGGGCCGAAAAAATTGCGGACTGGGGTCACGGAAGTGGCACAGACTAGGTCCTCCAAATAGAGGTTAGAATGAGGGTACCGACTTTTTTCGGTTTTGTCTATTTTAGTAGGGGGGCCCTCCCCCACAAAAGAAACGGTACAAGGGCACTACTGGTGCACCCAGCAGAGCCCCACCAGTCCCCTTCAACTGGCATCCTTCTTGTCCTCGCTCCTACCCCGCGTTTGGTTTCTTCGGCTCCTGGCAGCCGTTCTGCTTCCGCGCCATCTCCACCCGCGGGGGCGACACGTCCACCCCGTAGCCCGCCACAAAGGGCTGGCGGGTTTTCAGCGCGCTGAAGCCGCACCAGTTGGGGGCCTCGGCTGTGAGTTGACTTTCGCGGACATGGCCAGACAATGTGGTCCTGTCCCGCTCTTGAGGTGGCTCCCGGTCAAAATCAGAATTCGGTCCACGTCCCACTCTTGAGGTGGCTCCCTATCGAAATTCAGTGAGGCGCCTGGGGAAACCTTCTGCAGGAAGGGGGGGGTTGGTAGTGGGAATCAAGGGGGTGCGCGAGCCCCTCTAGAGGGGTGATGGGTTTGGGAATGAACCTGAACATCCCGCTTGAAGGAAACCACAAGGCATTGACTTTGGGGGTCATTCCCTCATTCCCTGCTGAGAACCAGCAACAGCAAGTTTTAGACCATTCATGAGATCCCACTACCCACTACTCCCCTGCGGATGTGTGTGTGTGTGTGTGTGCTTGTGTTCTTTTCCCCGTTGTTTTTCTTTTTGTTCCTTCTTTTTTTTCGGAACCTCCAAAGAAGGAGCTTCCTCAAACGCCACGCAAAAAAATCCCCTACTCCAGCTCCGCGTGGGGATCCATCGCCCCAACCCCCGAATCCCCGAATTCCCCCGAGCGCCTGCAAGCGCCGCAAGGCGCTCACCAGCTGCCCCTCCCCGCAGCCCAGGTCCAGCGCCCGGCGCCCCATCTGCGGGCGGAAGAAGAGGCGCAGCGGCAGCCACTTCTGGCGCCTCAGACATCCAATCCGCGATTCCGCGGGAGGAGCAGCGCGGATCAGGCTGTGGGGGCCGTGGTATGGTATGGTGTCTTATTTGTTTGGGTGTTTTTTGCATGGGTTTGCACTGGTTTCCCTTGAGACCAACGAACAAATGCCAACTTGCAAGGATCAAAAAGGAGGGTAAACCCACAAAGGAGGCCTCGCAAGTGCATAACGCAAAACCTCGTTGTTCAATTCTGAAAAAAAAAATGTGATTGTCCTCGCAAATTGGCATTTATCCCAAGCTAGATGCCCAGCCATGGGAAAAAAGAGGAGGTCCTTTGTTGGTTGGTTCCGCCACATTGCTCAAGACCCCCCCGGTTGAAGTCACATCCCGGCCGACTTCTTCGTTTGGTTGAGTTTGGGGAACCCTTGCCAAAGGAAAAGGCCAGAATCCACGGGGCAACTGGGCCAAGGTAGACGCAAAAAAAAACCGGAGTTGACTTCCCAAGCGGGACCTCTGGGCTTCCGCCGGAAATGGAGTGCTCTCTGCAAAAGGGGCCATGTGGCTAAATCATGCGCATCCTGTTAGGCCCAGAGTTAAAAATGGCGCGCCACGTGCAGAGAAGATCCTTTGTTTCACGTTGAGAAGGTGGGGCACTTGCTGCCTCCCTGGATTGAGCGCAGTCAAACCACTTGGAGCTACTGGACAGCCAAGCCGTGAATGGTCATTGTAGTGACACTAGTATAACAGCCCTCTTCAAACCTTGCTCAGTTTCCCGCTTCCAAAACCCTGAAAAGGCGACCCTCACAAAAACACACGCACACACATGATCATTCTCAGGAGAGTACAAGGCCTATGGCTAGAAATTGTTCCTCTCACCCGCTAAAAGCATACCACAAAAAGAAGGGCACGGCCCGGGAGTGCACTTTCTTGCACTTGTCACGCTGGAGAAAACCATATGCACCAAAAGCAACAACTGAAACACCCAAAGTCAAACCTAACCAAAAAAAGGAAGACCCAAATGACCGAGACCTCATGTCAATGAGCAACTTGGGTATCCCCCTTCCAAATAAAAGGAAAAACAAGCCAGCTGGCTGACCCACCGCCCAAACCCTAGTTTTTAATACTTGTCCACGCCAGCTTTCATTCCGTGCTTTTGCGTGCAAAACTCCTGTTTTTCCCGAAAGCATGGCGAAGGGTTCTTCCGCTGGGTTCACTTGAGTTGTTCTCATGAGAGTCATTACAAGGTGTCATTGCAGGGAATCATCATCATGAAAGTCAATGCAAGGAATCATTGCAAGGAGTCATTGCAAAGAGTCATTGCAAGGAGTCATTGCAAGGAGTCATTGCAAGGAGTCATTGCAAGGAGTCATTGCAAGGAGTCATTGCAAGTCATTGCAAGGAGTCATTGCAAGGAGTCATTGCAAGGAGTCATTGCAAGGAGTCATTGCAAGGAGTCATTGCAAGGAGTCATTGCAAGGAGTCATTGCAAGGAGCAAGGAGTCATTGCAAGGAGTCATTGCAAGGAGTCATTGCAAGGAGTCATTGCAAGGAGTCATTGCAAGGAGTCATTGCAAGGAGTCATTGCAAGGAGTCATTGCAAGGAGTCATTGCAAGGAGTCATTGCAAGGAGTCATTGCAAGGAGTCATTGCAAGGAGTCATTGCAGGAGTCATTGCAGGAGTCATTGCAAGGAGTCATTGCAAGGAGTCATTGCAAGGAGTCAAGGAGTCATTGCAAGGTCATTGCAAGGAGTCATTGCAAGGAGTCATTGCAAGGAGTCATTGCAAGGAGTCATTGCAAGGAGTCATGAGAGTCATTGCGAGCTGCGCATGGAGTTAAGTGCAAGTTGCAAGTGCAAGGAGTCAAGTGCAAGTTGCAAGTGCAAGGAGCCAGGTGCAAGTTGCAAGTGCAAGGAGTCAAGTGCAAGTTGCAAGTGCAAGGAGCCAAGTGCAACTGACTTGCGAGGTTAAAATCTCTTCCTAGGGCGGCGGGGTAGTGCCGACGACACTACACGAAAATCGACCCTCTGCGGGGATCGGCGTGGTCGAACCCATGGTTCTTTTTGCGATTTCTGCGGTGCTCGCGCGACCCTCTGCGGGGATCGGCGTGGTCGAGGTGCAAAAACCCATGTTTTTTTTGCGATTTCTGCGGTGCTCGCGCGACTCTCTGCGGGGATCGGCGTGGTCGAGGTGCAAAAACCCATGGTTTTTTGCGATTTCTGCGGTGCTCTGGGGGATGGGGGTGGTCGAGGTGCAAAAACTCAAGTTTTTTTGCGATTTCTAAAGTTCCCGCGCGACGATCGGCGTGGTCGAGGTGCAAAAACTTGAGGTTTTTTGCGTTTTTTTGGTCGAACTGGTCCTCGGGAGTTGTCTCGTGGTTCGCGCGCCTGCTCCCAGAACCGGCGGGTCGCGGGTTCAATTCCTCCCTGGTCCGCGGGCGGGCGTCGCAAGATGCAACTTGCATGTTAAAGCAACTTGCGCAGAGCAACTTGCGCGTGCAACTTGCGCAGACCAACTTGCACCGACCAGTTTGCGCAGAGCGCCTTGCCTAGAGCAACTTGCGCAGAGCAACTTACGCAGAGCAACTTGCACGGAGCAACTTGCGCAGAGCAGCTTGCACAGAGCAACTTGCAGGGAGCTCAATTTGCACAGAGCAACTTGCAGGGAGCCACTTGCAGGGACCAACTTGCCGGAGCAACTTGCGCGGAGCAACTTGCGCAGAGCAACTTGCACAGTGCAACTTGCGTAGAGCAACTTGCGCAGACCAACTTGCACCGACCAGTTTGCGCAGAGCACCTTGCCTGGTGCTGTCTCGCGCTTGCTTCACAAATGCTTCGTGGAGGGAAAAAGAACGCATCCTGCAGCGTTGGGCCGACCTCGCTTGCGATGTTATGCTTTCGGGCCAACCGTGGTCTAGTTGTTCTTGCCATTCATGAACCCGAAACGCAGGTGTCGGTCCGTTCTTTTTCCGCGTAATTCGTGCAAATAATTTGCAAATGTACTGCTACTTGTGGCACAGTGTGCAAATTTGTAGGCGTCGCAATAGCCGTCCACGCGCTGCTTGGCTGCCTGTGTTGTACGTCTGCCTGGGTCGTACATGCTGGCACATATGTTGACGTGCCCGTCCATGCGCTGCATGGTTACATGCGCACATGCTGGCACATATGTTAACGTTCTATATACATGAGCTCACGGTGGAGGACTTCTCACGCCCGACTTGTCTGCTGTTGGCGGGGGTCTCAGTGCAGACAGATTTTCTTGGAGCATATTGCATTGATGACTTGCTCTGGAGGTACGGTACTTGAATAGCAGCTACGCTTGTCGCTTGCTCACTTGTGCATGCTCGTATGCGCATAAATCTAACAGCCTCGAAGACGCGTGGCAGGCTTGGCGAAACGGTGGGTTGGAGCCCCAAAAATAAGACAAGTCAGAATACTCTGTAAAACGCAGGGAACGTTCAACATGTCAATTGCATATTTACAAGGGCGGCAAGACAGCCGGATACCACAAATAAAATTATATCCCCCACATTGTGGGCCTGCTGTGGAACTCCTAAATATCGGCACGCAGCGGCCAAAGTGAGAACTGCAATTTGCCATGTTGCTTCACTTACTCCGCTAATCAATTTCCACTGTTTTTTGCGAATTCGCTGTAGCCATGCCACCCATCCAAAACCTTCCGACTTTTCATGTGGGGCTCCCAGAAACTAGGACCATTTTGGAGGAAATCCTTCACTGTGTGACTGACCTAAGCCTATTACGGCAATCCGCCAGGTTGATTCATCCGAGCCGTCCGCCATGCCACAGTTTGATCGCTGAGCGGCATCTGGCGGTACCCGTCCAGTGTGCCATTCAGCAAGAGCGTGAGCACCTTGCCGCCATGTGCCATAGGGGTTGACCTACCCTACCGTTTTTCCAGAAAACTTTCGGGAAAGAAGGATGGGAAGTAACCACAAAGAAACGCGCCGACTGGGGGGGGGGGGGGTTCGACCTTGACCAAGGGAAGCGGTCCCCAGAAAGGCGGCGGTTTGATAAGGTAGGCTCAAAATGCCAGGTCTCAAAACGGCTATGGGTCAAAATTAAACCACCAGGATATGGTGCGCAGGTTGTATGTGTCCATTTATCGGGGTTCCATGTTGGTTTCCTTTCTCTGCCAAGCAAGTTTTGAGATGTAGTGAACCTTTAAACTGTGAAACATGTTCACAAGAGATCCCTGACTAGAAGGACCCCTGTCAGAACTCACCGTCCCGCCATGTGTGAGAAAACCGACCATTTCGGGCATGAAAAGAAATAGTTTATTTATTTTTTTACCGCCTTTGCACTGTGGGAGTATCTCAAAATAGGGATTTGGACCCCACAAAAAGGTGGACAAGTCTTTTCGGCTCCAAGCCACCTTTCTGGGTACCTTCCAAAAAGCACAGACCCGTGTTAACGTTTCTTGTTCTGGACCAAAGGCCATAGAGCCGGAAAAAGTCCTCGCAGCCAAAGGAACCTGACACCTAAGGTCTAGGTGTCTCATGAAAAAAAAGGGATTCCAAACCTGCAGGCGTCACCGGTTGTCTCAGCCGTGAAAGGTTGAAAGATGCTGGTGCAGTTATGGCTTCGGGTGGGTCCAGTCCACATCGCCCAAAGCTGTTGCATCCTTGGAGTCTCCATCCCTTGAAATGGGATAGTGTCCCCAGTTGGGGTGACCTCGTGAGATCATGGAGACTCCAAGTGCTTGCTTTCGAGGCCCCCTCACTCACACCCTCACACCCACCCCCACACCCCTCACACCCTCACACTCTCACACACTCTCACACTGGCTTGCTCACTCCTTCTCAGCCCAAGGCCGTGCCTCTGGGGTCCTTTGGAAGGACGCCTCCCGGTTCCCATCGAGGAACTCTTTCTGGGCGCGTAGGAGGGATCAACGGACCCTGCCCTTCCAGGGCTTCCTTCTGGTTGGGTCCCATGGGATTCTCAACGACCATCAAATGGCCTGCCCTTTGGGGTCCCTTTGCCACAATGGCACAAAATCAAGCTTGAAACAAATGGGCTGGGTGATGCGTTGGCCTTTTTCCAGGGATCATGCGCGTTTTTGAGTGCAGGTCTGGATTTCTTGCAAGACATGCATCCTGAGAGGCAGGTTTCGGAAGGCTTGGCCAAACCCTGTGTCAAAATAGGGAGCCCCTCCAAACTGAACAAAGCGGCTTTCCTGTTGATGTCTCTTGAAAGCAAACCCTTCAAAAACTACACACCCTGATTGCTCGCAAGCTGCTGCTGAAATGCACACTGTTGGAACAAAGCGTCGATCCAACACAGTGCCAGCTTGTTGCACAATGGGACGTAATGGGGGAGCCCCCTTTGGGATTTGCTATGCAGGGCACATACCCAAAGGAAGCAACCAAGTTTGACAACAGGGACACTTTTGGATGGTGCTCAAAGGAAGCCTGGAAGTAAACCCACAGGCTTGCGGGATCCTCATAACCCGCGATGGGCTGGCGGCCCTGACCCCTGCCTCTCTCGTCGACTCGTGATGGCAAAGGGCAAACGACGTGCTCATGCTGTTGCGCCGCCCCCGATTTGACTTGCAGTAAAGAGGGGAATCAATTCTCACAAGGAAATATGACCTGGCTTTTCTCCCTCGCGTAGCAAGCTGATTTCCTCGAGAGACTGGCCCAAAGAAGTCCAAATGGCACTTGACCTTCTGAGAGCACAGGTTCCAAACTTGGGATGTCAGAAGTGGGCGACTTTCCGGCTCAAATATCCCATTCTCAATCCAATGGTTGGCAAGTCAGCTCCGCTTGGTTCGGTTGTCCCAATAACAAAAATATCCTACTGCCGTGGTCCCGGATGCTGGATCGGGCCCTGGCTGGACTCCTAAATCCCGCATGTTCCTCATGGGTTGAATTGGTTTGCGTCCGAGAATGACCACTTTGCTGCAGAGCTCAAACAATGTCCCAAACTCCTTCCCCCTCGAATCAACCGCTGCTTATTAACATGGGGGTGTCTCCTGGTTTTAGTGGGGATTCAGACCACTTTTTGTGGTTTATTCAGCCGGGGTCAACATTCATTCCTCCTGGAAGTTGAGGGAGACCACCTGGGACTTCCCAAAACATTCCCAGAATTGATTGATATGGGGGTGTCCCTGGCTTTAGTGGAGATTTAATTCCCTATAAAGGGGCCTCCATCCCCCTAATTTTTCTGGGCTGACTGACTCCACCCACCAAATTTGCACAGGCGCCAGCTCACCCTCATAGAGGCCCCCGTAAAGGCCCTTGTAGTCCACAGACCCCAGCGCAATCTTCAGCACCGCCAAAAGCACCAGGCGCCAACCCATGGCGCGAGGGCGAGGTGCGGTGAACGTTCGCTTTGCGACGGATTGCCAGATGGGCAAAACCGTGTCCGTTTCGCATGGAAGAGTTGCATCGGTGCAACCAGATACTCAGACTTTAGTGCTAGACATCTCTTTCCCAAAACCTTCCGGTGGTCACCCTGAACTCACCCGCATTGGTTTCGGCCTCGTGTGCTGACGTCTTCCGTATCTGGATTTCGCTTTCCAGTTCTTCATGTGTCTTACTCCAAGCCTTGCTCATGGCGATGGCCGGTGGGTCGACTTCGCGTTTGGAGGGCCCTTTGCCAGTTGAGTTTGGAGGGGGACCCACCTGAAGGGCAAAGGATCAAAAGCTGGAAGCTGCTGAAAGACCGGGCAACCCCTCCGCAAACTGCTCAAAGAGCTGACAGCAAGGGTACCATTGAAACAACGAAGCAAGGGTGCCCTCAAAAAAAGAAAAACAAAAAAAGGAAAAGAAAAAAAAGACAGCCCCCCCCCCTCCCCCCTGCCCCCCTCCCCCCTGCCCCCCTCCCCCCCTGCCCCCTCCCCCCCTGCCCCCTCCCCCCCTCCCCCTCCCCCGATCCCATTTGCAAGGCGGGAATCGGGTCCGGATCCCAAGCGACGAATTCAACGCGCCTGCGCAGGAAGCTCCGGATGCCCGTGAGCAGGGAATTGGCCGTCTCATGGCCTTGCAAACAAAAGCATCACTTGAGCCCGGCGAGTATTGTTAATTGAAACCACTGGACACTGGATCCCCCTCAAACAGAACCGAAAGCAGGTTCTTTAAGCAAGAGGTGCGTATATAAGCATATAAGCATATTGTCAAACAGGGTTTCGACTAACCCTAGTTATACTCAAAACGTGGCGCAAAGGGGGTCTACCCAACATCCATGCTAAAGAAGGGAACGGGTCCCCTGATCTTCATTATCTTGCCTATTTGGCTCTGATGTTTAATGGTTGGAGCACCATGGCTTTTCTGGAAACCTCCCATGTTGCCCCTCTCCTTGGGCAAATGAGACAATGCCCATTAGCCCGCGCCCAAAATGTCAGCAGTTTCCTGCGGGAACACCCATTAGGCATCAATCTTCGAGGAAGTCCCCGGAAAAGGAATCACTTCAAAAAAGAAAACGGCTTCCCACCCCTGATTCGCATGTGGTCCAGCCAAATCTGTGGCTGACGTTTGATGTGGTTTGTGTGGCTGATGTGGCTACGGGGTTAACAAAGGTTGATGTCGGTGATGTGGCTTGAAGGACTGATGCGGATCATGTCGACCATCACAACAAAGTAACACGCATTGCCCACTGTGTTCCCTTTTTGCATTTGAACAAACCTTTCTCCACATTTTTGGAAGCACTCACATCCTTGCTTCTGCATCACTTTTTCAGCGCCCGCATCACCTGCATCACCCGCATCACCCGCATCACCCGCATCACCCGCATCACCCGCATCACCCGCATCACCCGTATCACCTGCATCACCTGCATCACCCACATTGTACGGATCACAAGCATCGCCCGTCTCACTAGCACTACTCGCATCATCTGCATCCCTGCATCGCCCACATTGGTCCGCAAAACCACTTTCGGTTCCCAGGAAGGCGAAAGACGATTGATGCGAGCCATCGAGCCTGCTTCGTCCAGCAGGCCGGAGACAGAGGCGGCCTGGCCGGACACTTGGATGTTCAGCCTGCTTGTGTTACAACCAGGATCAGCTCGGGCCAGACTTAGAGCCGCAAAAAGCGCCGTGATCTCGCATGGAGATGGTCTGCAAACATGCCAGTGAACCGACACGAACATGTGACAGCAAAAGAACGTGGCCATTTCGCTGGTCAGCGCCCCTTGAGACGCTTCCAAGCCCCCGCCCCCACCTCGAAGCCCAAAATCGCGGGCAGTGCCTGGCACAAAAGGTCGGTGGTTCAGTGACCCTGGTGGAAAACGGGAGCCCTAGCCATTTTTGGTGGGGAACCCACCAAACAAATCAGGATGTGACATGATGCGACTGAACAACTGGGGGTATGTGGAGGGATTTGGACTGTTGTCCGAATGCAAAAGTCCGAGAAAGTTAGGAAACCCGAAACACACAGCCAACTTGGCATAGCCGGAAAGGTGGCAAAATATAGTTAAACACTTGGGGGCAGCGGTTTGGGTGGCAATTAGTGGAACCCTTCTTTGAAGCTCGCAACCCATACGTAGATATGCTCGCGCCCATTCTTGAGGGGCTGGGTATCTCCCTACTTGGCAATCGGCGAAGAAAAGCGGCGCTGTCCGCAATTTCTGACTCAACCAAAGGAGAGCAACCCTCAAAGTCGAATCTAACGGAGCAGTTTTTCAACATGCCTTTGCACAAAACGAAAGAATGCTTTCATCACATGGCGTGCGAGGCATGCATCCGGCCTGAACTGTTGACAGACCAAACTCATATATCTTAGACGGCCTTTCAAAAAGATGCGGTTCTGTTTCTCATCTCTTGGCACGGCCACAAACTGATACTGATATGTCTGGGGCACACACACACAACAAAAACTGCCCGCCAATATTGGCGGCCCGATGACGAGAAGACGGAGCCGCTCAGAAAACAGAACCAAAGTGAATCAGGGAAACCTTGAAGCCTTTCTGCGATCAGTAGGGTACTTTATCGCGTTGAAAGGCTTCCCTCAGCACAGAAAAAGGGCCGTGGGCCCCAACCGAAGAGACAAATTCTCAAACTCACCCTGGATGTTTTCTTGGGGTAGGAAAGTCACCAGCCCCCCAAAAGTAATTGTGGGTCCCGACTCAAAACACCACCAGATGCGGGTACCCAGTTTTTGGGTGTACATGTGACCCGCATCTGGTGTACTCCCAGAATAAGCTGTTCTGAGTCCGCACCCCTTAGCCATTTGAAGGACACCCCAGTTCCCTTTTGAGGAGACCCCAGTTCCTTTCTGAGGAGACCCCAGTTCCTTTTTGGTGCGGGCGGAAAAGGAATCTGCAAAGATCCCTGCGCATCCATCCCCTCTGATTCGAATCCACCTGCGTCTGCAGGTCTTCCAGGATGCTTAAGATCTGGCCGCCCACCTGGCAAAATGAGTCGATTCTTGGCATCGAAATAGACCCCCAAACTAGGCTGGAAAACTCGGACCCCGGCAAAAAATCATCTTTTTTCCCTGGTAAGTGGCAAACTAAGGGACCCCAAAAAAGCAAAGGAACAAAAAGGGGAGCTAATTCTGGGGAAGCAAATGGATCTATTTCGAACTCAAAATGTGGCTTTCCTTTTCTCTTGCAACCCACCCCAGAACTGGTACGGTCCAAAAAAGGACGCAGGCAAATGGTGAGGAATGTCCATGTTTGGAAGACCCTTTGGAGATAAGTATCTTTGTCATGATGTCCAAAGGGTCCCCCAATGAAAGTTTTATGCCGAGATGTGTAGCTGTGGTAATTGTTCCTGAAAGAGGAACCTGTGCATTTGTACATTCCATGTCTCCAACCCATTAGGTTGATGATCATCCCAAGTAATCCCGCGCCTAAAAGGCAGGCAAGGGACCACGTGCTATGTGGCAGTAGCAACAACACCGAGGGACGAGGTTTCACAATGTTGACTCATGATTAATACACCCCCCCCAGTTGTTAATCATTCATAGGGGTCCCCCGGAAGAAAGGGGATTTCTTCACCAAAAAATTAGCCCTACAAAAAATAAGTGGGCGTATTACTCGGGAGTGAGCATTAACTTACAAACGGCTTGTCAACATCAAGGAGCCCAATCTCTCGGCCTTGAAAAACCATCGGAAGGAGCGAAACACCCGACATACCCAAGGGGGCTCCATTGGCCTCTGTTGAAAGCTCAACCGGCAAGCAGGCAAGGAGGTATCTCTACAAGCTGCTGGCCCCTTGTTAACTCTATATTTATTGTCCTTTCAAATCGCAAGAAGTGTTTCCAACCCCGTCACTTCGCCTCTCATCCTTTAGACTGCGACGATATCAACTGTCTCGAAGGTATGCGACGCCCCAAAACAGCGGCATGACATAGGAGATCTGCAAAGCAAGCCATGAGCACCTCCCCCCACCCTCCCTTTCAGTTGTGGTGCGAGCCCCACCTCCGTCTGGAAGCCGGCCTGCTCTCCAGCCTAGGCCAGGTGAGCGGCGCTTGGTTTCTTGGGTCAGGGTGCTAGACAGATGTGACTCTGCTTGGGGGTTCTCACCTTTAACCCACCAAGGCCAACTCTCAGAGTTTGTCCCTTTAACCCACCAACAAAGTCCAACTCATTGCCCACAGCCCCGGAACCCCCTCCGGACCCTTGCATGAAAGCTGCCCCAAACCACCCGAATGAGCTCGCCTCTCTGGGCAGAGACCAAATCCGTAGCTTTCAGCTGTTGGGGAAAAACGGTACCACTGGAACGATGAGAGGATTCCCCCAGTTTTCCTCCAGGATTGTGCGACATATCGTAATTCAGTCAAGAAGGAACCTGGGGATGCGCTAAAATCGAAGAGCGAGGCCCCCCCGTTGCATGATGCTCAAAGCAAAACCAAATGACAGATTCTTTCTGCTTTCCGCAGTTTTGGAAACACTCACCTCCAGAAAAGCGTGCTTCATGGGGGAGCGTACCCTGTGCCCCTGTCGCTACAATGAAAATGAGCTGCGCCGAACTTCTCTGCAAACTGACCTGGAAATCAGCTGATGCCAAAACGAAGAAGCTAATGTTGGCAACGGGTTCCTGTCCTCTTCCAACAGCACCCCACCAAACGAAATGTCAAATGGCGCAGCGCCATTTGACAACGTGCCTACGAAAAAAGAACATCCAAGGACCTCTGCTCTATCATGGCAAACGAGCTAAACAAACAAAGGACGAAACTTTGGTGAGCAAACTTTGGAAGACATGTTCTCAAGTTGGCGCGTCTTTGGTCCACCAGAGATCTAGAATTCACATCTGGTCAATCAAGCGTCTCAAGTTTGTGAAGTGGAAGCAAACTGAAAGGATGACACTCGAAAAACAAAAACAACATGTAATAGTGATATTATTATGTTTCATTATTGTTATCATTATTATTATGATTGGTTTTATATTATTATTAGTATTATTATTAGTATTATTAGTATTCTTAATATTATTACTATTATTATTAGTATTATTATTAGTATTA
Source organism: Effrenium voratum (assembly GCA_963377175.1). Classification (NCBI taxonomy): domain Eukaryota; class Dinophyceae; order Suessiales; family Symbiodiniaceae; genus Effrenium; species Effrenium voratum. The sequence continues at coordinate 2,645,681 of CAUJNA010000113.1, forward strand.
TTATTATTAGTATTATTATTATTATTGATCTTATTATTATTATTTTCATTATTATCATTATTATTATCATTATTATTATTGTCATTATTATGATTATTATTATTATGTTTATTATGATTATGGTTATTATGATTATGATTATGATTATTAGTATTATTATTATTATTATCATTATCATTATCATTATTAGTATTATCATTATTATTATTATTATCATTATTAGTATTATCATTTTTATTATTATTATTATTATTACTATTATTAGTATTATTATTATTAGTATTATTATATATATATTATTATTAGTATTATTATTATTATGTTTATTATGATTATGATTATTATGATTATGATTATGATTATTAGTATTATTATTATTATCATTATTATTATCATTATTATTATTATTATCATTATTATTATTATCATTATTATTATTATTGGCATTATTATTATCGGCATTATTATTATCATTATTATTATCATTATTATTATCATTGTTATTATTATTATTATCATTATTATTATTATCATTATTATTATCATCATTACTATCATTTACTATTATCATTTTTACTTTATAGAGAGATTCCGAACACCCACCTAGGCTCAAGTCCGGCAACGTCGGGAACTGGGGTGAGCCCTTTCCGAGTGCCCGGCGTCACCGTTCAGCATCCCGGGCAGGCCAGGACCCGGGCGAGGTCCGCCCTGGCGTGTTGATGCGCTGCATCGAGGCTGACGAGGGCTCTTGGTGCGGTAAGCAGGGAATGAGACATGGAATGAACCTGGAGATTCCCTTAAACCATCTCAGGGATGGTTTGTAGGGGAATGAGACATGGAATGAACCGTTTGGGGATTCCCGAAGAAAGGAAACCGAATCACAGGGGCTGGGATGCTCCGTGACCGTTTGAGGCTGACGTGGCTTGTTTCAGTCCCTAGGCCCAACAGCTAAAGCCTTTGACACGTCGCAAAGCCATGCCCCGTAAAAGACACATGACTTCCCTACACTTAGCGCCGACACGTAGCTTCAGCTACCCTGTTCTCATTTGCACTGATCCCTGGGACCAAAAGATTGAGATCGCTTGGAACCAGTGATTTTGTTGGTAGCTCTACTAGGTCCTCCAGTAGAGAGGTTAGAATAAGGGTACCCTTTTTGCTGTAGTCTATTTTAGCAGAGGAACCCTCCCCCAAAAAAGAAATGGTAAAAGGGCACTACTGGGGGGCCTAGTCTAGAGACAAGGAAATCAAGGAAGGCCACCGCGCAGAATTCTCCGCTCCTGGCGGTCCGCGTTTGGCCACCCTCCAATCCCGGCGATATCGACTCCGCTCGCCTGAGGCCTGGGAGACGGCGAGAAAATGGACATTTTGCCCCCATGGCGGTCGAACGAAGCACCAGAGAAGCCGAAGTCTTTCGGGGATTGTGACGCAGAACCTGGGCTGCCCTCGGATCCCCTGCACAAAAAGTGTTTAACTTTTAGTGGGTCAATACCACGTTAACACTAAGAAGCTAAAAGGCTAAGGGGATGGCTGGGAGCCGGGAGCCACCAAGAAAACGTGTTGGATTTGAAGATCCCTCTACCTGGAAGCTGAACCTAAGAGCCTGCAGCTCGTGACCCGAAACCCGGAGCCTGGGAGGTGGCTGTGGAAAATGGACGGCTTTCTGTGGGGTCCCATTGTGGGGGACTCCCAGGCTGCTTGAAGAAAGTGAAGAATTTGATCGGTCAATATGGGGTTTTACATCCATTGCATCCGCAGTGTGGCTGTTCAAGCGTGAAAATGTGCGAGCAGCGCACTTGGACGGTTTGTTGTTTCCTTTTGGGCCCCAAACCGGTAACCCTTGAATCTATAGGTTATCAGCCGTAGGCCCCTGGCTCCAAGCAATGGACGGTTCCCTTGTGCCAGTTGATGGATCTAACATGCCTGTGGATGCTGCCGGAGCTAGCTCCGACAACGCCACCATGTTCGCATCAAGCGCTTATGCGCAGTATAACCGCACCCTGATGAATTCCCTTCAACTGTACAATACCGCAATCTTTGCTTTTGGGAATGATGCAGCCATTAGGTCTGAAGCCGAAGCACTGCATCAAGCAGCTGTCACGCATTTGCAAGCGGAAAACCGTGAGGAGCTCCGTGTCGCACAGAATCAGCTGCATGCACACTACGCTGAATGTGTGCAAGCCCAGTCGCATAGAATTCGTGAATACGAACAGCGAGTGAGCGATGAGTTCATGCAAGAAGTGAACTTCGCTGAAGCTAGGATAAGCCAAGTGTGTGAGGAAAATGCCCAAGCATTGCATGAAGCGGAAATGAGACACAAAACAACTGAGTTTAGGCAAGCCATCGAATCCACCCTGGCGGAAGCCCAGCAGCTCCTTCATGAGCAAGCTGCTAAGCACGCCGATGACACAGCCCGTGTTGAAGCGAAAAACGCCAGGACGATTGACATGATGGCCCACCAAAACGGGCTTCTGCAGGACGAGCTCGATGAGCTGAAGAAGTATCAGAAGCAACACGACCTCCGCGAGGATGGATCGAAGCCCAAAGGGGTAGGTGATACCCGAGAGGATTCACCAGAGTTGATGACCGACGACATGAAGTCAGCTCGGTCCCAAAGGTCAATGTTGGACCCGTTGTCCCATCCGTTTCAATATGCAAAGGAAAAGTTGAGGTCGCTTGTTAACTATGATGGTTACGGGGATGAATATACCCCTAGCGTGATTCCAACTGCCGAATGCGATGCACTGCCCGCAGATGCTCGCGATCCGCAAGGACCAGCTGAAAAGCCATCAGGTAGTAGCCGATCCCCGGTGAAAACAAGTGCACCGGTCCCGCCCCTGCAATTCTCTCAGGGGCCAATGTCAAATGACCGCAAGCAGGGTGGTAAGCCTCCCGGCGGTCCGCCACCTGATGATGGTGGCGATGGCGATGGTGATGAAGACGAAGGTGACGGCCTCGGGCCTAACCTCGGCAATGAAGCATTCGCCAAGATGTTGATGAAATTAGTAAAAGGCCACACGAACGATGAAAAGCCCAGAACCCGCGAAAGCGAGACGTTGCGATTCAAGGAGATGCCAACTCCTGAAACGTACCGTGAATGGAAGACATCGGTTCGTGAGGACGTCCGCGCTGCATCTGACCGTCCAGACGAGGCTTGGCCTTGGATCATGGAAGTCTGGTCCGATCGCGAGGACAAGAAGAAGCTGTTGGAGGAGCTCGGCGAACCGGGAAAATTCGTGACCCTAGACACGAAGATTCTCGCAGCGCTCACGCGTTCAGCGAAGGGCGATCTGGCTCAGCGAATCTTAACAGCAAAGGAAGAATGTGCCAAGGAGGGAAAGGCCATGAGAGGAAGGCAGGTCTTGTTTATGTTTGACCAATATTTCAAGACCAGTGAAGAAGCCGGAAACCTCTACTCCTTGGAGGACCTGTTGCGTGTCTCGCGACACGGCGAAGGAATCATCGATCTCAAACGTTTCCTAAACGCTTGGGATTCCGTGATCGCCGGCATGAAAAGGCCGCCGGAAGAAAAGGTGTTGAAAGACATCCTGCTTCGCCAAGTGAGAAGCTGCCATCTGTTGCGGTACGACATTGACACATATGATCGTTGCCGTGATGATGATCCCAACAAATCGTACGATTTCCTAATGCGTTGCATGAGGGATCTAATCGAGAGGGATAGGCTCCGCGAGAACCGAGAGCGCGTGTCCAAGGTCAATGCCAGTAAAGCCCCAACGCCCAAGGCTGGTGCTGCCGCCCCTGAAAAGAGGGACCCCAAGAAAAAGAGCGCACCTAAGCCGAAGGACACCGAGGAAAAGTACTGCTTTGACTTCCAGAAGGGTTCGTGCACGAGGGGGGCAAACTGCCCTTACGCGCACCGCAAGGAGCCGCGAGGACGCTCCGCGACCCGCGGCAGGCCAAGTTCCCCCAAAGGCGGTAAAGGAGAGAAAGCACCGTGATCTTTCTTTGCCCAAGGGAAGTGCACTAGAGGTGACAAATGCAAGTTTAGCCATGCCTCCACGGGCGGCAAATCTGCCGCTGCGGCATCGAGCAACGAGGCCAACGCAAATCCTGCGGCCAAGAAGCGTGCAAATTCGCCTAAGCCTAAGCCCAAGGCCAAGGCCGCCGCAGTATGCACTAGGTACGCCATGTTTGCCAAGCCGATCAATCCCATTGGGGTGTCGTTTGACACCAATGCTCATGTGCATGAGATCCCCGCCGAAGGCGACGGTTTCAAGCTTGAGTACGAGGAACGGCAGTATAACAGGATGTTTCCAAATGCTAAGGACTGCCCTAGGCCGACCAAAGGGACTAACAAGGCAGCGCGCAAGGCCGCGAACCAGTTGAGTGCCGTAGTCAAAGCCATTGAGAATGGAGCCCAGCCCGCTTGTGGTTTCATGTGCGATGCAATCTCAAGCCTATCGTGTGATGAGTGCCTGAGAATTGCCATGCCGCCTCACGATGTTCGCAAGGATGTCGAAGCGCCAAGGGCAGCCACCCCTGCACCAAAGGGAAAGGACGTGTGGCTTATTGATTCCGGTAGTGAGCAGGACCTCATCAGCAAAGCTGCACTGAGGAATGCGTCCAAGGCAATTCGGAAACAGGCACCTCAGCCTATTCGCCTTGTGACTGCAAACGGAAACATTACTGCTTCCGAAATCGCCGACATCAATGTCGATGCATTGTGTGAGCCTGCTCAGCCTTACATCCTCGAGAGTTCTCCCGCAGTGCTGTCGCTGGGTGTGAAGTGTCTGGACCAAGGATATTCCTTCCATTGGGAATCCGGGAAGGCGCCAACTATGGTTCGCCCTGATGGTGCTCTGATCCAGCTCAAGGTTGATGGTCATGTGCCATACATGGATTCCAGCTGTGAAGCTGAGCCATCGTTAAGTGCAGTAGCAGCATCCAAGCCAGCGCCTGCACTGGTTCATGACGAAGGCATCGATGAAGGTGATGATCCCGACGACGAAGTTGAGCGGTTTGTTAGATCCCGCAAAGAGCAAGATCTGGTTGCCGAAGCGAGTACCAAAGAGCACTTGTTTGCACACTATCCGAAGAATCCCTTTTGCCGCACTTGCCAACGTGCCAAGATGCTTGCCCCATATGCAAGATCGAAGGGCGGGCAGGGAAGGCTCGAGACGAAAGCGTTTGGAGATCACATCATTGCTGATCATGTGATTCTCAAGGCCAACATTGAGCAGGGTATCAAAGGTGAATGGTGTGCTCTTGTGATCAAGGACGTGCATACGCAGTTCAGGTACGTTTACCCATCGACCAGCAAAAGCACGGAGCAATCCGTTGCAGGGATCCAGCATTTCATTTCCGGTAGGGATGAGGTTGAAGTTCTCTACACCGACAACTCCCGGGAATTGAAAGCCGCAATAGAGCAGTTGGGGTACCGTCATCAGACCTCCATTGAATATGTTGATTCTTCCAAATCTTTCGTGGAAAGGGAAATCAGACATCTGTTGGAGGGAGCACGTGCGAACCTTGTTCAGTCAGGGTTCCCACTGTCGATGTGGCCATTTGCTATCCAGCACAATGCAGTTGCGACCAACATCCTGCCACAGTTGAATGGAAACGATTCGCCATGGTACCTCAGGTTTAACAAGACCTTTGATGAAGCTGAGATACCTTTTGGAGCAAAGGTACTGTTCTGGAACAACCCTGCACGAGCTGACAATCAGGCAGGCAAGACTTCGCCAACATCAAACGAAGGCGTGTTTCTCGGGTACCACATTCAGCCCGGGTTCGCATGGAAAGGTGAGTTCCTTGTTGCAAAACTAGAAGGGCTCGATTACCATATCGAACATGCGTCCCTCACGGTACAGCGAACAAAGCGCATTGAGCTTCCGACTGATGAGTTCATCTTCCCGATGAGGTTGTTGAAAGACCCTGCATCTCATCCACCTGTTGCCAATGCTAGGACACGAGATGATCCTGTGCCGTTGGAGCGTGGGCAAGCCCACATCGAGGAACCCGCCGCATCGGAGAAATCCGAAGCGAAGATCAAGCCTGTCGTGCCTGATAAAGGCGGTGCATTCGACCCAAGCATAATGCCTGATGGGTCACCAGTACCCGATGGCTATGTGTGGGATGGGGTTCGGCTCGTCCGTAGGAAGGCTGGATCCAAAAGGCCTCCCGATATCCCGTCCGACATGTGGGTCATGCTCGGCAGCCAGGACCGAAAGGCCCTAACCCAGCAGTATGAAGATCAGCTCCGTGCAGATGCCAAGAAGGCTGTGCTCGAGACAGCAGTCTCATCGGAGGCCAGATCCGAGCACCCCGAAGCCGCATCGAGTGCAAAGCCGACCAGCGCCGCCCGCGAGGGCGAGCCGACATTGCCTGTGATCCGGCACGCGCCTGCGATGTCCGTTCTTCCGGAACGGGACAAGTCATCAAAGGAGCCGCATCGCCCGCAATTGCGCGAGTTGGTCAAAGAGCGAATCAAGAAAGTTGAATTTGATGTTGCTCTTGAACTGTTCAGTGCAGTCGTTGCTAGGCTTGTGCCAAAAGCCGAAGTAGCCAATACGCCAAAGGCCCAAGCTGCCCTTGACAAGGAATGGGAAAACCTTCGAAAGAAAGGCACTTGGGATGAGTTCAGAGTAAATGAGTGTAGGCGCGTCATCAGAGAAGCCCAGAACAAAGGGGAAAAGGTCCACATTGGAAGGATTTTCGAGGCTTGTTACGAGAAAGGTAGCGAGCTTCCCGATGATGATCCCAACAAGAAATTCAAAGGAAGGACCGTTTTCCAAGGGAACAATGTTTATGATGAAAACTCTGTTGCAGCATTATTTGCGGAGCTAGGGTCCAGCCCAGCGTCAATGGAGGCAGCCAAAATCCTCGACGCTTTCGGGTCGCAGCCCGGCTACCGCAAGGCGCAAGCCGATGCGAAGCAAGCCTACATCCAAGCTCTGTTCAAAGGCGTTCCCACATGGCTTAGATTGCCTAAGAACAGATGGCCCAGCCATTGGAGCAAACAATACATTGACCCCATTGTTCCACTTGTGTTAGCCTTGTACGGACATCCAGATTCAGGGGGGCTTTGGGAAAAGCACCTCGAAGATGCCCTCAGCAAGCAAGGCTTTGTAAGAGTGTTGCCTGAAATATGGACATCCATTTTTCATCATCCGGAACTCGACCTGCTGCTTGTCGTATACGTTGATGACTTCAAGCTTGCAGGACCCGCCGGTAGCCTTGATAAGGGATGGGAACTGATTGGGAAGGTTGTCGAGATCGACGCGCCCGAGCCATTCGGCAGATACTTTGGGTGTCATCACATCGAAAAGAACAATGTCAGATTGTCTAAAGAGGAACACCCTTTCAATCACGTGTTTGAGGGTTCTGCGCAACACGCGGGTGTTTGCTCTCAAAGAAGGACTGAGGACTACTGGGAGCATGATGAGTACACGAAAACGTGGACACGCTATCACTTGCAGCCCAGAAAGTGCCTTTTCCGCCCCAAAGAGCAAATGAGTGCATTCGCTTGCAGCCTCGACCCCCAGCGTGTGACAATCAAAGATCAATCCAAAGCAAGTCCAATTTGCGATGAGTGGTCGCGTCATGCAAATGATCGCATTTCTGCGGACACCGCGTGGTGGACCGGACGTACTGTGTTTTCCTACGGTGAGAATCAGGAAGCAGCTTTGCAATGCGCATTGCCCTCAAAGCCTGGGTCGATGAGAGACAAAACCGCGGCTAAGAAAGAAGTCAAAGTTTCGAAGTTCAAAGGACCCGAAACGATATGCGACAAACCTGTTGGTTGTATGACAAAAGAAGTCAACATTGTTGAGTACGACATGTCTGATTTCCTCAAGTCATGCGTTGACGCATATTGCGAACTCGCCAAGGTTAGCGTTTCCTCGTTGAGTAAGGTAAGCACTCCATTCATTGGTTCGAAGGTCGCGAGACCTGTCGTAAATGAAGAGGAGCCAAAGGGCAGGCTACAAACTATCGCTGCAAAGGTACTAATGAAGATTCTATTCGCAGCCCGCATGGCTAGGTATGACCTGCTAAGAGCCACGCAAAGCCTTGCCTCGCGTGTGAGTAAATGGTCCACTGAGTGCGACAGCGCTCTACATCGGCTTGTGTCTTACATACACTGTTCGAAGGACCTTAAGATGCGAGGTTTTATCGGGGATAAGTTCTCTGATTGTAGGTTGTGGCTGTTCGCTGATGCGGATTGGGCAGGCGAATATGACTCGCATAGTACAACTGGTTGCACCATGATACTGGTAGGGCCAAACACGTACTACCCACTAAACGCCTTCAGTAGGAAGCAGACAGCGACCGCAACAAGCTCGACTGAAGCCGAGGTCATCGCTGCGAACCAGGCGCTCAGAGCAGAGGGATTGCCGACGCTGTCGCTTTTCTGTCAGCTCAGCCTGTTTGGGAAAGAAGCACATGGGTATGCTCAAAAGGCTGGAAAAGCCTCCCTTGATGTGCCCGATGGCATTGTTGCTCGCATTGATCCCGAGTTGGATGAAATTCGGTACGGAAATGTTGATGCGGGCACAAGTGTAGCAAACATCAATGCCCTAACTGTGCATCTCAGTGATAAGTGGAAAGTTAAGCTGATGGAAGACAATCAGGCCACGATCACTATCCTGCAGCAGGGACACTCACAGAAGCTAAGGCACACGGATAGGACCCAACGCATTAGCTTTAGATGGCTCCAGGAGCAATTCGTGAATAGGCAGTTCGAACTAATCAATGTTGACACTACCCTCCAAGCTGCAGACATCTTGACCAAGGCGTTTGACAGCACCCCAGTGTGGCATCATGCACTTGAGCTGATCGGTATCTCCCCCAATCGCCAGGCGCGAGCCTGTGCCACCAGTTTGCTGCTCCCTCCATGCGCCAAGGCCGGAGAAGTTAGTGATCAGGGGGGGCAGATCGCTGCGTTATGCAACGTTCAGCCCAAGCGCCTCCTTATTGAATTCTGTTGTTCGACGACCTCACGGTTGGGCGAATCAAGAGACTCTTCAAAAGGTTGCCGTGTCATTCGGGTAACTGAAACCGAAGACGGGTGCTCCGATACGTGCAGGCAGTGGTTAGGCCGTGAAATCGCCGAATTCAGGAGCAAGAATCCTAAGGGTGCAATCATGTTCTATGTTTCGTTGCCATGCACTGGAGGTTGCCCGTGGGGTTATGTCAACCAGCAAACTCCCAAAGGTGCCGCCAAGATTGAGGGCCACATCAAGCAATTCCGATCACTGTTGAGAGGGTTCAAACGCATTCTCAATGATGTCTATTCTGATGACGTTAGAGTTGCCTTCGAACTCCCCAAGGCGTGTCGTTATTGGAAATGGCCCGAACTATGGAGTTTCTTGACTAAGTACAAGATGAACAAGTATGAATTCCATGGTTGCAAAATCGGCATTAAAGGGAGAAATGGAAAACCAATGAAAAAGCAATGGGTCGTTGCCAGTAATATGCCCACTATTTCCGTTGTTGAGTACTTCAAGTGTGATGGTTCTCACGAGCATGATGAAAGCCGTGGCACTCACTTGAAGGAAGCCGAGGGATACACGTACGTTTACACTGATGCCGTTCACAATGCATTTTCCGAACATGCCACCATGCAGCCGTTGCTTTCGAGTGATTGTGCTGCATCTTTTCGCAATGAGCAGCGCAACGGCTATGGCGCATCCCGCGAGGGATTGCGATCCGGCATGGAGGAGGTGGATGGAGAATGTCGCTACCACATCGGTATGCACGAACGGCAAATACGACGCTAACCTCGCCGCCACGGTCAAGGGCCTCCTGGAGACGACCTCTGCACAGTCGCTTATCCATACATGGGTGCAGGACCAGCCGCACTTCCTGCAGTTGCTTACACCCCTGTTAACTATAAGCGAACCTTACTTGAAGGTTGTGCAGGCCCCACGTGTACCAGATCGCGACCTCCTTATCTATGTGACTGTCGCTGATTCAGGACTGTCCATGGTTTCGGGCAAGAAGAAAAAGCTTCGCAAGTATGACTTTGCGGAGCGTTTGGATGCTTCTCGCCCGGCGCGTGTCGGTGCATGGAGGTCAGAAATGCTTTGGGGCAAGGGCTTACAACAGCTGTGCAAGCGGTTGGCCGCCCTCATCGACGAGGTGCGTACCGACTACCCAGCAGCCACCATCATTCCGATGATTTACTGGAATGGCAACGAGCTCGTTGGGAAGGACGGCCTCGAGCCCACTGGTACATATCCATTTGATGCCCCCACCGGCGAGTTCGGTCAACTTCTTGCTGACTCCAAACGGCACCTGGCTTGGACCAGGGACTTCGCGGCCCGCAAGGGCTGCGCATGCCTTGGAGTCATGACCGGCGCGAAAAGCTATCTCTACGGCTTCTCTATGATTTGATGACGGAAGTCCGGGATTACATCATCGGCGACCCCAATCATATGTTTGTGTACGTAGATGCTACACCCTTTGTTGAGACCATCGATTTGCTGGACAGGTATCATATGTGCTTCAGTGACGACAACATCACGAAGACCGTCCAGTTCATGCGCGGAACCCATCACATGTTGTATATGCTTTCTATCTTGCGCCCCGCAATGGGCAGCGTAGCCGAGCTGACACGTTCGCATGATTGCACCATGCGTCCGATCGATGTGCTCGAGGTGCGCCACCAAGAAGATTGCACAGTCAACGTTGAGGTTCTCGCGTACTGCAAGGAGACGCTAACGAAGTGCGGTGTTTCTTTGTCAGAGATGATCGGGCTCCCTTTCACCCGTGAAGAAGTGGAAGTCCGGCAGCCCCTCGATTTCGCCCCCGTCAACCCAGCCGAGTTTGCAACTACAGGTGAGCCTTCCGGTGCTGATGTTTCCGAAAGTGTTCGCCCGGCGCAAAAAAGGCGGCTGCGGTGGCAAAAAGGGACGAGGAGGCGAGCAGGTCGGTACCACTCGACTCCTACGGGAGGAGCGTGACTGGGGGCCACTATGACTGCTGGGTGTATAGCATTCATGATGGCGTGAAGTATGTCGACTACGGTGAGGGCCCCAAGAGACTCGACATCATCAAGCAGCCCTCCTTTGATTACGACCCTTCCGTCAGGAGAATCAGTGACGAATACCATCGTTCCCTGACGTGCATCTCCAAGATCCTCCGTGGGGGTATGTGATGGATGAGGACGGCTACATGGACCTCGAAGACCTGGGACTCGCGCTTCGCAAGGAGCTGCGACATCCCATTCCATGGAACATGCAGAATATCATGGACATCTTCAAGCTGGACAAGAAGCAGAGGTTCATCGGGCTCGGTTGCCCGGACGCAAGCCGGTGCGGAGACGTTCCATGTTCTCATTGTCTTTTCAAGCTGAAGGCCTCTCAAGGCCATGAGGACTGGCTCCAGATCGACGACTCCGGCATCGCGAAGGAGTGGTACGTGAACCCGGGGACCGACCTCGGGCGCTGGTCTGGCTGGAACGTTTGCAGCAGCCCTCCTACGGTGCTTTATCACCGCACTGATAAGCGTAACTTCGCTAACATCATGCGGAACGGACTGCTTGCAGGAGGAGGGGACCAGCACGAGACAGGCAGACCTCACGTTTTCTTCGCTGACGTCCCAAGCACGAACGAAAATTACATCTCAGGTGTACGTGCGAACAAACCCCTGGAGATACAGATCGACCTCAGGATGGCCATTCGCGCAGGGCTTTGCTTTGTCAAGACGGAGAGCGACGGCGTCCTTACGCGCGACAAGGTGCCCAACTACACGATTATTTCTGTATTGGACGCTACAAATGGCGATGTATGGTACACTCGCTCCGAGCAATCGGATGCAGGTGCACCAGCTGAGGCGACTGAGGATGAACCCCAGGGGATGAAGCGCGACCAAGCCGTGGTTGATGATCGCTCTACAGCGCTGGAACGTATTGCTACAACCCGCACAAATGTGGCTTCTCCTCGCGCCCCGCAAGGGGAAGCGAAGAGACAGAAGACTTTCAACCCAATGGAGAACGTTGAGCTGAATGTCGCCACGTGCCCGGTTTGCAACAACAGTGTCTTCGAGGGGCAGGTGCACTGCTCATCATGTGGGCAGTTGTCTCCCCTCAACCCACGCCTGTTGAAAGAGCAACAGAAGAATTACATTGTGCAGCGTTCCAATTTGCTGAAGAAGATGGGCCTCAGCACCCATGTCACAGCTCAGGTCCTGGCATCCGTGGGAACATTTGACCTCCGCGAGGAGGATCGTAGCAGCATCATTCGTGGCTTGAACTCCCCGGACAGTGCTGTTATTCAGGAGGCACGGAAGAAGCACAAGTCCGCCCTGAAGAACGGCTATCACTCTCTGCTTGATCGCTATGAACTCGACCTTCAATACAGGGTTCGTATGCTTGAGGTGGGCCGTCGGGAGGCGGACATGCTCCGCATGGAGTTGAGCGCAAATCTCGTCTTGGCTGCTCCAAAGCAGTCGCAAGCCCAGCGCACTCTGGGAGTTGGCCTTGGATCAACTTCGGAGTCGCGAATCGCAAGGCTCGCGTATATCAAGACAGAGTTGGAGTTCTTGCCCAACGAACTTCAAGATGCGCTTTCCTCTCGCTGGATCATTATGTTCCAAGGGATGCCTTACAGCCCAAGAGCTTTTATCAACGTGGTCTTTGAGCAAGACAAGCCTCGCAGCATTGGTTGTTGGAATGGCATCATCCATCTGCGAAGCAACACGTTGGACAACCTCCGCAACGAGATGGACTGGATTTTCAGCCAGAATGAGCGGTATGCACGCAACTCGATCGAATTTTCGAGGAACGAGAGCAGCAAACACCTTGCTCGCAATGCCGCTCGCTATGCCGAGACAAGAGCTCCCGCCGCCCGCGAGGGTGAGCATTGGAGCCAAGGCAGCTGGCAGAATTGGTCCGGTTGGAGCGGATGGGATAACAGTAGCGGAAGCTATTCAACTTGGCAGTGGCGCTGAAAGCGCAACTGTCATGGTTTGCATGTAACAATGGTTCCCCTGACCTTCTCCCTCTGTGGTGTTACTGTTTGGCTGCTTTGTGAAAGGCCCCTTTAACACGCAGAGGGGGGTGAAGAATTTGATCGGTCAATATGGGGTTTTACATCCATTGCATCCGCAGTGTGCTGTTCAAGCGTGAAAATGTGCGAGCAGCGCACTTGGACGGTTTGTTGTTTCCTTTTGGGCCCCAAACCGGTAACCCTTGAATCTATAGAAAGTCGCAACACCTAAAGCGCAACTTTCCGGTGGACCATGTCACCTGGTGGGCCGCTCAGGACACAGGTCCACGCTGCACAAGAAAACCTGAGACCATCAAATCTGCTCCCAGATCGGCAAAAGAAAGCTTCACATTGAGGGGTGCTATGGCCAAAATCTCCTTCAGGTGATGGACATGGTTTACCTCAGTGTGGTTGTTGGCCTTGGTGTGACGCAAGGATGGGACAGCTGTCGCTGAGTTTTGTGTGGCTTCCATGAACCACGAAAAAACTTCCAGGGTGACGGCCGTCTGGCTGGCAAATCTACCTTTCACCTGCACCACTGCTGATTCACCAAACAATCGACAAATGACCACGGAGAAATGAAGCTCGGCACTTTCCCTGCCATTTCGCCTCTGTGCGTGTGTGTGTGTGTGGAGGGGGCACATCAACCCGCCCAGTGCCTGATCATCCAACTCCGGCCTCCCCCCCTCCAGGTGCGTGTTTTGTGACTCTCGGCACCGTTTCCAGGTGAACATTTGAAGCCAAAACCAAACGGAAAACTGCCATTTCTTCGGGTCCAAATCTCGACTTCGACTTCGACACCATCCGCCGGCCCCCGAAATCCGAAATTTCAGGCGCCGGCGGCTGCATGAGCCTTAGTGAGGAGGCAGTCAGCGCAGTCGTGGGTGAGTCTCAACATGGGAGTCTCTCAAAATGGATCTCGTTCTAGTTGAGTCAGAATCAAAACCCGGTACAAAAATGGTTCACCCACAACCATGTAAAGAATTAAGAAGGCGGCCGCAGCTATTTATGGCTGGGATCGTCCCTTACTGTCCTTCATCTAGCCGGGTTTTTATTGTGACTCAGTTGGTCTTCAAAGGGACACCTGCAGGAAACCAACCAGTTTAGAAACCCGATTCCCGTTTAGAGAAACTCCCAAGCACTGTGCAAGCACTGTGTCAACGTGAACTCTCTTTTAAACAAACCCGCAATTCTTCCGTTTGCTGTAGATGGACAAAATACACCAACTGCGTCGAGATGGACAAACCCCGGATTTGGTCCACTGATTCTGCCATTTTCGACCTCCTGGAAGCAATGGGCAGTGAAGCAACCTGCGCTTTCTGGCTTTAAGAATCCCCCAGATGTCAAAAGAATGACCCCATGGGTCCAAGTCGCAAGGCTTCCCAGGCGCGGTCTCTAGGTTTTGATAAGCTTTGGGAGGCGTCCTCCCACGCCGGTGCGTGCACCGTCCGTTGGGGGACTGCAGGGCAGTGGCAAGATCCGCTCAAAGGTCCAAGCACTAGCCCCTTGCTCTCAACCCTGCTACAGAGTCTAGAGGAACAAATGTCTTCTCCCGGTGCATGCAGGACACGTGTGGGCATGTCACCAAGGCCGGTCCCAATGCCAGTTCCCTCTTATTCCTTTGAGGTTTGCATCAATCCGTGCCACCTGCCCCTGGGCGCCCAGCCCAAATCAATCCGGGATATACAAAGGTGAGATAAAAAGGAACATGCCAGGTGGTTCAAGAATGCAAATGAATATGGCTCAACAGTCTTTCCAGCGACAAAATACGCGGCACGAAATTTGCCTCTTCCTGGCCTTCTCTTCATCCATGCATGGGCGCAACATCAGCCCCATGTCAAAACGAGGCTGGGGCCCTTTGGAGTGGCAACAGCTTCATGGTGGTGCCATGAACAAAGGGTTTTAGAAAAACAAGACACCCTTTGTTTCGGTTGGCTGATTTTGCAGGCAAGCCCAAACAAAAAGGCGGGGAAACTTTCTTGCTAATGTTCGATTTGAAGGAGGGGACTTCGGTGATATCAATGGAGCAAGCCCCCGGCTGCGATGTCAGACTGTCGCGGCGCAAGAAGTGTGAGGTCCACCATACCTGGGTGCCGCGCTGCAGAATTTTGAGGGCACCTTGCGGTACAACAGGCGGCTCTTGGAGCCTCTAGGGCGTTCCTGCTTTTGCCCACCCTCTCGGACTCATCCAGTTCAAGCAGATTAATCAAAAAGAGAAGCATCAGTGGCTGCATTGCAGATGAGGCCATTTCTTCCCTTCGTCAGTGCCAAGGACAATTGGTCCGCCGCGTTCCTTGGCATGCTGTACTGTTGGTTCAATCTCACGCTGGGAACGCCACCCTCCAGAAACGAAGCCATTGCTGACATTACAATGCGAGTCTTTGGGATACTCTCAGAGGAGTTCCTCGGCAAGCCTTGGAAGCTGTCACCAACCAAAAGCAGCCTCAGAATTAATTGAGCGCTTCCGCAGCACCACAAATCCCAAGCCGAGTTCGGTCTTTCCCGCTTCATCCACCACAGCATCGAAAGTTCCAGTTGCCCGGGTGCCGGATCCAGCCCCGGCACAAGTTGTCACCACGATACGCGCCGACTCATGTCGGTTTCCAAGGGATCCACGTTGAGTCACTTGCTCACACATCGCAGGGGCTTGACGCCCCTTGCCGAGATGGTGTACGCAAAGCAATCCTCAAAGTAGCAGGTGTGTTGAGCGCCAACGTGACAGTTAGAAGACCAACTATTTGGGGCAGTCCCTTACTTTGCCATGTTCTCTCTTATGCAAACAGCAACCGCACTTCAGACATGTCCAATCGGCTGTTCAGCACGGTATTCTTGCAAAAAATATAAAACAGAGACTCCAAGGCGCCAAAAAGAAAGCAGCCTCCTCAAGTGTCTGCAACATGCATGAAGAAACGAAATTGTTTGCGCACCTTTTGCTTTTTTGCATTCGACCTCGCATGCATTGAGCCATGTGATCATCCTTCAACCAGCTATTCAGGTGAGAATGTGGGAGTTTCCAAAACTAGGGGATCCAAGCAAAAATGAATTGGTATGTCTCAAAACAGGGTGACCCCAAAGATGCTGGTTTACCCTTGGCTTTTCCTGAAACCAACCTGAAAAGGGTACCCTCAAAAGACACACCCATTCCCTTTCTCGTTCCCTCAAGTACTATCCAAAGAAGGAGATTCCAACGTTTTGGGACACCTCCAATCCACAGGCAAAGCTGACGAGGTTGCGTAAACGTCAGGCTGCAACTGGGCCCAAATCAACAAATCCGACCCTAGCCTGGCTCATACGTCTGGAAACACCCAAAAAAAAACGCAGCTGCGAGCTGCGATCTTGGATGCGCACCTTTCAAAATCTGAACCAAAACGGGTGTCCAGAGGTACATTCCCACCCCCCTCAAAACGGAGGATTAGGATTTTGACGAGGGGGTCAAACTCAACAACACCGACAGCCCATCCCCCCTCCCTCGCAGTGTTCCAAGTATACCAGCCCACGCCGGAAAATTACATCTGTCAAAGGAGGAGGGGGGGGGGTGCAAGTTCCATCGACTGATTCGGAAGCTGACCGAAGGCACCTTGAAACAAATGTTCGACTGGGTCTGCCTTTGGATTGGTATTCCCCAAAAGTTGAGAACTTGTCTTTGTTTTGACCCAGCGTAGCTGCCGCGAACCAGCAAGGGCTTAGGGAATCCGATGCTCTCAGCTCAACAAATGGGTCATGGTGCTGTCCACAACAACCCAAAGGGGGGAGTAGTTAGGGTGGGTCCTGGGTTCAAATGTCTCCTTCAATCATCCTCTCGCCAAAAGGAGACTCATCTTAAAACGGCCAAAAACGTGATGTTTAAATCCCACAAAGGACAAACGACGTGTTCAAATCCCAAAGCCTCCCTGAAAGATGCCCCAAACCCCCCAGAACCTGGGCAGCGACCAGATCAATAGCTTTCAGCTGTTGGTCGGAGCCCCGAAAACCATCGAGCCACCGCCGCCACCGCCGCCCTCAGGGGCGAACTGTTCGGTCTGCGAACTCCGCCACGGCGCGGAGGTCGCGGACCTGCCGATGCGGCTGGCGTCGGCCAGAGGCGAGTCAAGGGCTTCGGTTCGATCAAACCAGGGCTTTGGTTCAGGGCACCAAACAAGTCTCTCTTCTTTTTGTTGAGGGTACCCGTTTTTCCGTGGCTTTGGAGGGAAACCAAAAGGAAAACCCATGTTTTTGAAGGTTCCCCCAAAAAAAAATGACAGGCCAAATGACGGCGCCGGCATTCAGCGGGGCTTTGGCCCAAACTTGGCCCAAAGAACCCTCCCGAGAGAGAGAAAGAGAGAGAGAGAGAGAGAGAGATGGCAGAGGGACCCATGGAACGTGACATGACGCGACGACGGTTTCTATAGACTCGCAAGTTGGTGGGCTTCAGACAACGCACAGCCACTCGCGAGCCGAGAAGGTTTGACACACGGTGTTTTTACTGGAGCCACGGTCAAAATGACTTGTTTTTTGGAGGAGGAGCAGGGAACAGTTCGGGCTCGTCCCATGGATTTTGCGGGAAAATTGTTTTCTCCGTGTCCAAGTCTTCCAAATGGCCCATACGTCACATGAACCAATCTCATCTCAGCTGCCTGACCTCTGACCTTCTAGGCCCTAGCAAGGATCACCGAATTCCAGACCCTTCAGTCGATCCGATCCAACCCCGCAGACCGGGGCCAAGGCTATCCCAAGGTGCTCTCCCTAAGCCAACGAGGGGCTCATGAGGCAAACCCCAAAGCAAAATCCAACATTCACAGTGCTCTAAAGGAGCAGTCAACATATTCGCGGCTCCAACGGAGAAGCAGGAAGTCCTTCTGAAAAATGCAGTGTGTCTCCCATGTCCCTCGCCTGAGTGGATTTCTTCGCCGAACCTGTGTGTTTGTCTGGTTCTCGCATATGTTTGACCTCGGAATTTGGGCCACCAGACAGAATCAGTCTGTTGAACATATTTGGCCTACCCAATACGAAAATGGTTTGGAGACCCTTGAAATCCCGGATACTAGCAAAACGCTGTTGCTGTTGGGAAAACACGACAAGCTTGCCAGCTTTTACTCATATAGAACTAAACACGGTACAACAAACAACTGTTCTCTGTCTCAAACCCTGCATTTGTGCTACATTTAATCAAACTGAATTACTTCACCGCTCCGTTGGTAGCATGCTTAGTCTATGACAAACATGTTTAAAGGCCCCGAAGGGCCAAAAGAGGAACCCTCCCCACCCGGCCCCGCCGAGAAAAAAAGGGGCAAAAAAACGCAGGAGAAAAAAAAAAGCAGAAGAACAAAGCAGAAAAATAGAAAACAACACAAAAAACAAACAAAACAAAACAAAAAGAGAGGCAGCTGGGCACCTGCTGGAACCCGAAGGAGCCGGCCAGCAGCCTCGGAGCATCGGAGCGCCGGGGGCCCAAAGACCGGGAGCGATTTTTGCCCACGTGGGCCGGGCGAGAAGGTGGGAGGGGGGATGTCTTTTCCCTGGAAGCAGAAGGAAAACACGAGCTTTTTTGTGTTCCCGCACACATTTTGGTCGAGGGTCACTGGAGCCTGAATTTCGGAGAAAAAAAAGAGAAAAAAAAGTAGAAGAAACAACTGCCGATAGCCTCTCGAAGCTGCTAGCCATTGTCTGAGCCCCTGAGCCTCCATTCGGGGTACCTTTACAAAGGCCCCCTCCATTGAGGCAAGAGGGAAGCCCGAAACCACCGGGGAAAGGCAGCCCTCGCTTTGGGGCAAATAGGTAGCCACCTAAATCGAAGACTCGGCTTCCCTGCTTACCAGCAGAATTCGGCTCCAAAGCGGCGTTTTAGTAAGAGGGGCACCAACAGAAAGCCATTCCCCACAGGTCGGCCACCCACAAAGTTGCCATGAGGTGAATGAAACATCAGCTCCTGCAGCGTCTCTGGAAAGCGCGCTTTCCCTTGCCTTGCGCTTACGTGACTGGGTGAATGGATTGAGCTGCCCAGTGACCAAAGCACTTCACCTGAGTTAAGCATGTCACGAAGGGGGTGGCCTGCGGCCGTTCATTGATGCCGCCCAACACGCGCGAACATAGGGTGCGGGAAGGAGACCCTTCTTGCACCCTTCGCAGGTTTCCAAAGCGAAAGCTTGGCGAACAGCACTCCCTCAGTGCGGCTGTGCTTTGGAATTTTCGGACTGCATCGCGTCAGGTCCCCCACGTGCATTCCGGACCAAGTCCAGGTGCATTGTACCACTGCACCTGCCTCTTTGCCCTTCTCCAAAGAGTGAAACAATAAACGAAATAACAACTCAAGGCTCACGACGGTCGCATGTTGCTTCGTTGCGTACCGTCATTGACCCGCATTTGGGAGTTAGTTGCTCAAGGTTTTATGGACACCTGTTTGGGGCTTTTCTATTTGACCATGGCAACCGGGCTAAGGGACACCTCTGACAAAACTGAACCCTGGTTCCAAGCAGGGCGGTTCAGTGGACCACGCCTCACCACTGGGCACCCACGCAGGGCTTGCAGGTTGTTGGTGCTCAGCAAGCCCTGCACGCTTCAATGACCACCAGACATGGAACCTGAAGGATCCCCATCCAAGGAACATGGTCTTCCAGGAACCCCTATGCAGGTTTCCTGCTCTTGGCAACGGACTCTGCCTGTGATAGAACCCTAAACGGAGTGAGTAAACCAAAATTGGGAACTGTGCCATTTATTTTAGCGCTTTTCGGCTGGCTAGGGCGGAACTCTAAAGCAGGCGTAAAACGAAAAACAACCAACCGTGTACCAGACTGCCCTTCCATTGGGACTCACGTGAACCATTCCCCTATCGCAAGAGCTGGGATCTTATGGTGGGTTCCCTTGGGTGGTGCAATGGGGCGGTCTCCCTCCATTTAAACACACATCATCCATATCTTGTCCACAAATAAGCATTGTGAACGATCCCTTCAAACAAAGGGTCTGAGTGGCCATGGAGGAATGTTGCACTCGACGTTTGAGGGAAAGGGCATTGGCTGTAACATACCCAGCATTCTCAGCATCGCCAACCGCCCTCTCCAACATTCCAACAACACCAGCAATTCCCACCATCCCTACATCGCCTGCATCCCCAGCATTCCCCAGCATCGCCAGCATCCAGCATCCCCAGCATCCCCAGCATCCCCAGCATCCCCAGCATCCCAAGCATCCCCAGCATCCCAAGCATACCCAGCATCCCCAGCATCCCTAGCATCCCCAGCATCCCCAGCATCCCCAGCATCCCCAGCATCCCCAGCATCCCCGTCCACTTCATGTGAGTGGTATCTACACCGTATCTGTATATGTACATAGACTTAGAAGAGAGAGGGAGGGAGGGAGAGAGAGATAGAGATAGAGATAGAGATTGAGATTGAGATAGAGGTAGAGATAGAGATAGAGATAGAGATACAAACAGCCTGAATTCTCGGTCGACTACACCTGGCCGGAAAAACCGGCCTGCAAAATTTGGCTGGGATCGGAGAGGAAGTTGGTGGGCAGACTCAAGCCGCCTCAGTCATCTGGCAGGGGGATCAAGAATTGAGCAGTCAAGCTCAATGTTCGAGGGGTGTCCCTTTTTTACCACTCCAAGTGTAAAGGGACAAAAAACATATACCCAGGTATCGAGGCGGACCGGCTTTATGAGTGTCTCTCAAGCAGGTTTGTTTGGCCGGTGGTAACATATGTCCTGAAGCTGACAAGTGACCGTTCTCCAAGAGACAGTATACGGGTATTTGTCCAAATGTGCCCAAATAGGGGGGGCCCCAAAATGTCAGTGGGTTCGTTTTGGTCTCTCGTTGAACTAAAGCACTCCAGGGTCTTTGAGAAAAATGCTTGACCAAAAAGGATGGGCCATCCTCCAAACAAGGCACGCCTGACAGCATATTTGAACTTCCTCAGTCTCTGCAAGGTCCTTTACAGCTTCTTCTAGTCCTGGAATTCCTGCGGTGTCGCGATGTACAGGAGATGCCCTCAAAACAGCATAGAACACCTGTACCAAGGAGACAGGGTGGAGTGTGTGTCCAATTCTGGAATTCCGTGTTGAAGAGAGTGTCACCGAGCCATGTGTAAAGGATGCCACAACATGCGCCTTGCGTGTTGCATGTTGGTATGTTTGCACCCATAAAGACTCAAGGATCACTTTGAAAAACAACCCAAGGAAAGGAAGTGTTCTTTGATTGGTCGGGTGGCACCCCTCGTGGGCTAGCAATGGAGAAAACTGCCAGACTCGGCTCTCCGAGTTCCCAGCAGCGGTTCCCCTCTTGAGCTTTGAAGGAAAAGCTTGTAGAGAAGACCAGGCTGGAAAGGACACTCAGCCCCTCCCCGCCCCTTGGGCTTTTGGCACACCAACGCACTCAGTTCAGCTTCCCGCTCATTGGTGGTTCGGATTGGTGGTTTAGTTGGGGGTGGTTTCCCACTTACCCTCCAAGAAGGGCTTCCAATCCCCAATCCAAACCACCAACTCGAGTTACTCTCAGTCGCAAGCTCCCAGAAGCCTGTCAATGGCACCAAGTCTTCCCGGAAAAAGTTCCGGGAGCTTCCATGGAATCCCCTAACCCCTGGAAAAGGAAGGGACTTGGTTTTGGCTTGGGCCCCAGGAGCTTCCATCAACACGTCCGCTCCTCTCGGCCCCCCGGCTCAGCGCTGCAAAGGGCCCCAGGCCCAGGGACCCCAGAGCCATGGACCCCAGCAGCGACTGCACGGTGCTCTGGTCCAGGCCCAAGGCGTTCAGCGCCTCCGATTTTTGGCGCGCCAACAAGACGCGCGCGCCGCGAGGCGCGCCGAGGCGGTAAGGCACCCGTCCGTTTTTTGGGGTTGGCGTAAAGGTTTAAGGGGAAAGGTTCAAAGCAGAAGGGTGCCCAAAAATACAAATGGCTGTGGTTGTCAACACCCTGTACCCCTACTGACATCAAAATAGGTGGCAAATGGATGTTCATCCGCCCCAAAATGGAGCCATAGGTTATGCCCCATTCAACCTGCGGTCCGATTCCTGGTGGTTTCATTTTGACCCATACCCAAATCCCTCAAGCTTGCGAGCGGTTCAAAGCAGAAGCTTTGGGAACGATTGCTAGCACGGGCAGTTGAGAATAGAGCTTCAGAAGTTGAGATTGCAGCTCAAGCACTGGAGCCACCCGTCCTTTTTGGGGTTTGCGGAAAGGTTTGAGGGGAAACCGAGAGGTAGTTTCTGCTTAGAGATACTGGGTTTGTTTAAAGCGAAGCCAACTCTTTTGAGATGGGTGCTTTTTGAGTGTACCCTGTGTATTGAACCAACTACAAAACAATACAGCACCTGAAAATTGGTTGAGTGTCGTTCCATTGTGGATCGGCGTTCAATGGAAAACGCAATAAAACCCTACACCTTTGGGGGCAGAAAGTAAACTGATTTGGTCCCATGTCCATTTGTCGAACCATCCCGCGCAAGAAGCGCAAGAATGGACAAGTAGAGTTCCAGAGGGTACGCCCGTACTCCCCTCCAATTAGAGAAGGGCGGAAAGGCGTGCGGTCTTCTTTTCGGGGAGGAAACCAAAAGGAATATCGTCTTTGAGCCCATTCAATTTTGGGAGGACATGTGCTTGAAAAATCGCTTTCTCTGGGAACCCTAAAATCCATGGTGGAAGGGAAAACCCCTCCCAAACGGGCAACACCTCACTGAAGGTCCCCTGGTGCACTTCCCCATTTACCAGGGGCTGACTTCGACGGAGCTCAGCTCCTGGGTTTGCCACCTAAACCTCATGCCTTGCCCGTCTAACCGTAATCCTCCCCGTTTTTGTCCGTGCCCCATTTCTTGTGACATGACCCAGATTCCCACAACCGCCCTAAACAGGTACCGAGAGCCATCGTTGTATAACCCCAAGCGACCATTGGGATGTGCGAAACGAAAACTCTCCGGCGGCAGCCCAACATCCGCCTGCAACGCCTGCAGCAAGGAGCTCACTTGCTCAAAGTTCACCCCCTCCTCACGGCGATTGTGTTTTTGTTTTTTGAATTTCTTTCTTTCTGTTCCTGTTTTTCCGGAGATGCACCCAGTTCAGGGACTCCGCTAGAGCAGGACCCGTTTTGGGGCTGGAGCATTCGGAGCTGAACCAAAACCATAAACGCGGAAAACTCGGGTCGACGGAAGCCGAGAGCTGGCGCCTCTAGCGCGAAATCCCCCGCGACGTGGGTTTGGTATCGCCCGAGGTGTCCGGCGCGAATGCTAAGAGTTGGAGCAAGAGGCAGACAAGATCCTCTGGCTGAGTAACCATCCGCCCAACTGAAGGGGTCCGCAGAAGTGTGAAGGAGATGATCAGCCTCTGATCTGTTTTGGTCGCCCCAATCCCATTTTCCCAACAGGTAGCAGCCCCTTCGTGCCAGCCCTTCGGAAAGGACATGTGGGAGGGGTGTGTCAAAGGCAAGGACAATGAAAAGATGCAAGTTTGTCATGGTTCGCTCTTTCAGGAAGCGCTGCTTGCTGAAAAGCAAGTCTGCCAAAAAAAGAGTTGCTTGCATAAGTTGGGACCCATAAATGGTGGTGTTCCTTTTGATTTCCATTTCAAAACACTAAACAGAGGTACCAACTCTATAAAAGACACACCCGGTGAACCACTCTTGGGATACCAAAGTAGGCCATGAGGCTGCCTCATGAGGCTAAGACGAAGGTCCACGGACATTCCACAAGGGAAGCCATCAACATTGAAATCTATTGCTCCGTGGGATGGGAAATTGCCCAAACAACCAAGGATGACCCTCCCCGTTGCCGTGGCACCTGACAGAGGTCCCTTGGAAAGGAAATGGATCTTCCGGCCATACTCCACAGATGCGACTTGTGTGTGGCAGGAAGGGTACATACTGGTCTTTGTGGGAAACCCTCATACCCCAGAGGGGGGTAAGCTCATACCCCAGAAGGGGGGTCAAGACCGAGACTCTATTCCCTGCTGGAAGTGAATATTTTTTAGTGGTTTTAATACGGAAAACCCATTAGTTGGCAAAAAGTTCATGTCCTCACATCCAAGCAAAATCAAAGCATCCTTTGGGGGTATGGGGTAACCCTCCTACCCCCAGCTCCTGAGCCTGCAGGGACTCTCCCATTCCGCTCAACTGATCGAAGAGCTCTCCCAAGGAGAGGCTCGTGTCGTTCTGAGAGGGCACACTTGGCGCCGATTTGGAGAAGCCAGTGGATGGGAAGTCACAAGGATGGACATGATTCACGGTTGGGCTCCCTCAATAAACAACTAGGGCAATTCCTTGCTGAGAAACAGCGAGTTGTTGAACTAGTCTTCCCGTTTTGGGGGTCCCTCATTCCTTGAGAACCAGGAAATTGAGCTTGTCTTCCCGTTTACAACCGGACGCGGGGGGTTCCCCGGCAGTTTCCTGCTGGGCCTGTCCCAGACATAGACGCAGGCTGAAAAAACCGTAGTTGGAACATGTCCAAGCTGGTTGGCAGAACAATTGCCGTTACCAGTTCCGGACGTGAAGCACAACCCGTACCGGTTCAACAGATGTTGGTTTTAGGTTTGGAGTCCTTCATGTTTCTAGACCATGTCTGCAACTGGCCAAAGAAAATGGGATTAGACCAAAGTTGGTGTGCTTCGGTTCGGAGGGTGTTGAGTTTGGGGGAGGGAGTCAACTCGTCTTGAGTCAGCACGGAAAGGGGATGCGGTCCTACGAACGTGGGAACGCCGCGCGGAAGAGCACGCAAAAAAATCCGAGAGACGGCAATAACTTCCTTCAAAGGGAAGGAACCCGAACGGGCCACAGTGGCAATTTCCCTAAGCTGCATGGTGTCTATGTCGAAATCGGGGGGCCTGAAAAAGGGCCTTCGGTTTCGAGGTGCTTCCCCGGACCAAAGATGAGAATGGCCTCAAAGAAACGAGCCACACCCATGTTGCCGCCCGTCCCCAAGCTGGAGTTGCCCAAAATGGCGGACCCCAGATTGTATTGGTATCGTATTCCAAGGGAAACCCAAAGGGTCTCTTTTCTTCAAATTTGCTTGGCCTTTTTTTGGGGGGGTACCCCTTTTTTGGTGGCTTCAAAGGGACATCAAAAGGAAAGACATACCCAAAAGGACGCATGGCAATTTTGGGCGCCTGCCATGGGAAGCTCCTCCCTGCCTGCGTCAGGTTGTTGATCACCTCCAGCAGCGTGGCATTGGGCACCTGAGATCCACATTCCGACTGGACCGGTTGCCCCGGTTACCTTTTGGCTCGGTTGCTGTCTGCTCCCCTGCTAGAAGTGAATAACTGTTAGTGGTTTAATGGAAACCCACTAGTTGGCAAAAAGTTAGAGTCCCAACATCCAAGCAAAATGCTCCAAAGTTAGGATATACAACTAGAAGACGATTGGCCCGAAAGCATTTTTCCACAGGTGCTCATCCAGCTGCGGAGACACCTTTTTACATCGCTGCGGCGAGCGTGTCTGCGCGCGGCGATGCTCAGTGTGTATGGTCACATGAGAGCTCCATCTCATCATCCTACTTTCCTCTCGAACTGCGCCGCGCGATTTCTCACGAAAGTGGTCTGCGCAAGCTGCATTGTTCCAGGCTGCTGCGCGCAAGTTGCTCTCTGCAAGCTGCTGCGCGCAAGTGCTCTGTGCAAGTTGCTCTGCGCAAGTGCTCTGAGCAAGTTGCTCTGCGCAAGTGCTCTGCGCCAGTTGCTCCGCGCAAGCGCTTTGCGCATGTGCTCTGCGCAAGTTGGTCTGTGCAAGTTGCTCTGCGCCTGCTCTGTGCAAGTTGCTCTGCGCAAGTGCTCTGAGCAAGTTGCTCTGCGCAAGGGCTCTGCGCCAGTTGCTCCGTGCAAGCGCTTTGCGCATGTGCTCTGTGCAAGTTGGTCTGTGCAAGTTGCTCTGCGCAAGTGCTTTGTGCAATTGCTCTGTGCAAGTTGCTCTGCGCAAGTTGCTCTGCGCAAGTGACGCAAGTTGCTCTGCGCAAGTGCTGCCGGAGCTGCGGGGGTGTGCTCCGCGTACTACGTTTGTACTTAAAAGTTGGATTCTCCAGCCGGAGCTGCGGGGGTGTGCTCCGCGTACTACGTTTGTACTTAAAAGTTGCGATTTTCCAGCCTGAGCTGCGGGAGCACGATCCGCATACTACGTCTGTACTTAAAAATTGCGATTTTCCACCCGGAGTTGCAGGAGCACGCTCCGCGTACTACGTTTGTACTTAAAAGTTGGGATTTTCAAGCCGGAGCTGCGGGGGTGTGCTCCGCGTACTACGTTTGCACTTAAAAGTTGCGATTCTCCAGCCTGAGCTGCGGGAGCACGCTCCGCACACTACGTCTGTACTTAAAAGTTACGATTTTCCAGCCGGAGCTGCAGGAGCACGCTCCGCGTACTACGTTTGTACTTAAAAGCTGCGATTTTCAAGCCGGAGCTGCCGCGGACCAGGGGGGAATCGAACCCGCGACCGCGGGATTGCGAAAGCAGGCGCGCAAACCACGAGACAACTTCCAAAGGCCGTTTCGCGAGCAAGAATATTGCACGGCGCCACAGCGAGAGCGCTTCGACACGCACAATCTCCGCAGAGGGTTCGCCGAGACTAAGACAAATTCGCACGGCGCCGCAGCGAGAGCGCTTCGACGCGCACGATCTCCGCAGAGGGTCGCGCGCGCACCGCAGAAATCGTAAAAAGTCCTCAGTTTTTGAACCTCGACCACGCGAATCTCCGCAGAGGGTCGCGCGCGGCCAGCAGAAATCGTAAAAAGTCCTCAGTTTTTGAACCTCGACCACGCGAATCTCCGCAGAGGGTCGCGCGCGCATGCAAAAATCGTAAAAAGTCCTCAGTTTTTGAACCTCGACCACGCGAATCTCCGCAGAGGGTCGCGCGCGCACCGCAGAAATCGTAAAAAGTCCTCAGTTTTTGAACCTCGACCACGCGAATCTCCGCAGAGGGTCGCGCGCGGCCAGCAGAAATCGTAAAAAGTCCTCAGTTTTTGAACCTCGACCACGCGAATCTCCGCAGAGGGTCGCGCGCGCCGCAGAAATCGTAAAAAAGTCCTCAGTTTTTGAACCTCGACCACGCGAATCTCCGCAGAGGGTCGCAATCCCGAGCGACGATCAAACTCCCGCCCCGGCGCCTTAGAAACCTAAACTAACTTACATAGCTGCTAACGCCGAAGCTCTAAGCTCTACCTAACCTTGGCTCTATGTAACTTGGCTCTATGTAACTTGGCTCTATGTAACTTGGCTCTATGTAACTTGGCTCTATGTAACTTGGCTCTATGTAACTTGGCTCTATGTAACTTGGCTCTATGTAACTTGGCTCTATGTAACTTGGCTCTATGTAACTTGGCTCTATGTAACTTGGCTCTATGTACTTGGCTCTATGTAACTTGGCTCTATGTAACTTGGCTCTATGTAACTTGGCTCTATGTAACTTGGCTCTATGTAACTTGGCTCTATGTAACTTGTCCAAGGGCTCCGCACGGAAGAACCCTTCGCGATGCTTTCGGGAAAGAAAAAAAACGAAAGCCCCTGGTCACCCAAACTAAACCATGCCGGTTGTTGGGCCACAGCCACATGGTGCACTGAAGTTAAATCATGGTTCCCCCACAAAAACAGGCCACGCCACGCGTCACCGGCAAGCCGAGCCGCCACGACAGAGGCGGAGGAGAAGTTCTGCATGAGGCCGGTCAGCGTCACTTGGTCCTGCCTTCAGGAGTTCGGCGACCCGAAATTGCCAGGGCTGTGGTTGTCAAATCCCTGTACCCCTGGTGAACCTCAAAATAGCTGGCAAATGGAGGTTCATCTACCCCAAAATGGAGCCATAGGTTCTGCCCCATGGCCATGTGGTTCCTGGACATGGGGAGATTCAGGGCTCCCTAACAGCCCAACTGCCCAGGCCCAACAAAGCCATTGGCAGCCCAACAGCCCCAACATCCCCAACAACCCAACAGCCAGCCCTGGTGGTTGGGCGCCCGCCCTTCCCCCCCCAAAGCAAGAGACTGCTGGTCATCTTGGTCGAACCTTCCCCCCACAAAGCCCCAAAGGAAGAGACTGCTGGCAATCTTAAGATCGAAGGTCAAGTGAGAGTCCGAAACCTGGTCCCCCAAACGATGGCTCCGGCAGAAAAAGAAACCAAATCCATTGAAGAGGCCCAGAGGCTTGGCCATATCTAGGGAAAACATGAGGGGCTCGTCAGGGGTTGGTTCAAGCCTTTCTTAGGGTGGCCATTGGCATGACGCAAAGCAGCAAGAAGGGAATTCCGGAGATTGAAGAAGTGAGGTAAGACGCAAACGAACGTCGCCAGCTCGAATATATCATGGTGAATGCTGAAAGGGCCGGCCACCAATCAATGAGGTGATTGGTGCGCTCCCTTGCGGCAACCCGGCCAGACTCGATGAAAAGTGTTGTATAAACTTCTTCTACTCGAGCAACCCTTCACTTTCTTGGGCGCTCCAAAATATCACGTTGGACGGGAATCAATGGCCTGGAACAGATTGCGCTTTCTTGAAGTTTAATGGGCTTCCATTTGCAGCCGGAGAATCCGAATGTCCCAGTCTGGTCGAAGATTTCACCTACACTTGCGGTCTTCAGTTTCGACACAAAGCTTCCAGGGTTGATAGCCAGCCAAAGGTCTCAGAATCAGCCTTTCACACTTTCATGCCCAGTCAAAGTCAACATGATTTCGGAGAGGCTTCCCGCTCAGGGCTGATTTCAGGGCTTCCTTATGCCCCGTTTCTCAGCTCCGCACGAAGAGACCTGCAGGAACGCGGCCAAGCCTGTGTCCTGTCCGGGTGGGTCCCGTCGGTCTGGAAACACGTAGGAAAAAAACTGGCAATTGTGAGCAACAAAAAGATGCCGCCGGACCTTCCAATCAAAGAGCGGAGCTCCTTTTCAAAGGTTCGAGGGGTGCCCTTTGACCAATGGAGAAGCCAACACATGGAGGAGCTGCATTCCCAATGAGAAACCAACAACTTGGGCAAAGTTTGCACGTCGAATATCAGTTGACACCATTTTCGAGCTGCCTACTGTTGATTCGCGAATTCCTTTCAAAGAGCTCCGGGGCAAGTTCCCCAGACGCCGACATCGGGGCGCTTACCCGCATGGATATGCTGGACAATTGGACTGAGTCCCCCTGCATGGTTTGGTGAGTTTTGTGCATTTAGGGATTTCTGGAAGTTGGGTTGACTTCCCCCTGGCGTGTGGGATACTCAGTGAGTCCCCCATGTCCTGACCGCAAAATATACAACAAACGCTGCTGCAGTTGTCCAAACCTTGCGCACGGACCCCTATGAATCGAAAGGAATGGCGAGCAATCCTCATGCTGGGGTGTCAAAATAGGGATTTGGACCAGGGCGGTTTTTCCTTTCCCTTGTCCAAGCTATCCTCCAAAAAAACACTCTGATTTCCGAAGCCGCGGGAAAGGTGTGCCATTTCTCCGAGAACTGCGAGGGTTTTGCAGGACTCGCCCCAAAGATTTGGGGGGAAGCGTGCTCGACAAGCCCTCGTTTCTCTGCTTTGGGGGGGGTCTCGACGATGTACTGTTCGCGGGTGCGTTTCCCCTACCACACACACGCACGCACGCACGCACGCACGCACGCACGCACGCACGCACGCACGCACGCACCCACGCACGCACCCACGCACGCACGCACGCACGCACCCACACACACACACTTGATATGAGACGGCGAAAGTGGTGAGTGGCATCCAGCACACGAGTTTCAGGGTGTCCGCCAGCGGAGTTTCGGCTTCAGGCAAGTCAGATCATCTTTCGCTGGACTGATCATCCTCATCCGGAACGCCATCAACCAGTCCAGGTACTTCATGCCTGATCATGCAAGAAGGTGGCGTCCGACTCCAAAACCAACGAAACACGGGACTCCAAAAACAACGAAACACGGAACCCCTTAGAAACAGGGGGGCCACACACACACACACACCCCGCAGGGGGAAAAAACCAAGCAAGAAGACTCACCTTTCAAAAACCCCCGGAAGCCGCCTCCATCATGATACTCGATGGGAGATTTGGTCAGTTTTGCCCCACCTGCCTCGGAGTCGGGAAAACGCGTCCAGGCCTTGATCAATTAGACTCACTTGATGCACGTACTGCAGGGCCTGGAACCTGGACCTGCACCAACTGCTCTTGCACCTGGCTGCTGTCACCGCCAGTATGCCGCTGCCAAAGATGCCGATGATGGCGCTGAGTGTTGATTGTTGTTTTTTTTTTTTAAAAAAAAAAAAGGGGACAAAAGAAAAGGAACCCAGGAAAAACACACAAAGACAAACCAAAACAAAAAGGGACCCGACACCCACAAAAACGGGGGCCCGAGAAGCAAAAAGCAGGAAACAATTGCCAATGTCGCGGTCTGGAGTGAAACTTGGTCTGGTAAATGGTCTGATGAATGGGTCTGGGATGCCTGAATGTCCGGGACATGTCCAAGCCTGTGGCGAAGGGTCAGTGGAAACAGTCAAGAGTCACGAGCGACAAGGTCCGGCAACTGTCTGAAGAAAATGTCGTTACATGAGTCAGAACAGATGCCCGCAAAGGGGATCAAGACACTGACCGAAGCCCGGACGCAGCGCCTAAACACACTTGATATGAGACGGCGAAAGTGGTGAGTGGCATCCAGCACACGAGTTTCAGGGTGTCCGCCAGGGCAACGGAGTTTCGGCTTCAGGCAAGTCAGATCATCTTTCGCTGGACTGATCATCCTCATCCGGAACGCCATCAACCAGTCCAGGTACTTCATGTCTGATCATGCAAGAAGGTGGCGTCCGACTCCAAAACCAACGAAACACGGGACTCCAAAAACAACGAAACACGGAACCCCTTAGAAACAGGGGGGCCACACACACACACACACCCACCCACCCACCCACCCACCCACCCACCCACTCACCCACCCACCCACCCACCCACGCACGCACGCACGCACGCACGCACGCACGCACGCACGCACGCACGCACGCACCCACACACACACACACACACACACACACACACATCAACCTCCTTTTGCCCTCTCCCCCCACCAAAGAAATAGCATGTTGGATTCTGGCCAAGACTTCGTGAACCCTAAAACATGCAAACCAACTTCAACAACAGATCCTAGGTGCGCCTCACTTGGCACCCCCCAACCAGTTCCCAGGATCCTCGATGGCCAGGCCCAAGGTGTAGAGGAAGTCTGCCAAGCCCGTGGCGTTGATGTCTTCGCCTGGCGAACCCTCCGACTGGGGAGGCAAAAAAACAAACCATCGACTACTGTGGATGGTTGCGAAATCCATTTCGCACCACTTGGAAACCATGGTTGAAACCAATGTTTGTTGGTAATTTTAGGGAATCATCATTCCAGAATTTCCTCTTTGTGCAGGATTTCGTCCATCCAGAGTATGACCCGAACACAACACATTACAGGCTTAACCCCCAGGTGTCCTTTGGCACGGGCAAGAAAAAAATCCGAACCAAACACGAAACTCGTCCATCCAGATGCTCAAAAAGTGAAGGGACACCTGGGCTCCAAACATGAGAGCTGCTCAGAGGTTGGGTTGGATGACCATCTTGATCTATGGATCTTCTGGTGGGTTCCACACCCATTTGCGTTGCATTTGTTTTTACAATAAGTCCAAAACACGAAAAAATGGGCTCCCCAAGTAAAGGACCTTCACCAGAAGCTCGAAACGCCCCGAATTGGTGGAACCGCCGCCCCCATCGCCTGACAGGTTTGCTTCGCAGGCGCTGAGAAACCAGCCCTCGGCCTCGAGAAACCAACAGGTCCAGCGGTCCGTTGGAATTCCCCCACACCAGCCAGTCACGTTCCATGTGGGCGTCTCTCTTTTCATGGGACCATGGGACCCCCCCCCAACTGGTTCTTAGGGAACCCCTCAAAATGTTTGGACAGCAGCCGCCAAGTAAATCATGTGCAGGAGGGTCGACAAAAAAACCTAGCATTCCTTGAACCACGGCTAGGAAGCGCGTAACCAACATGAAATGATTTGCCATCAGGATGCGGAGAGCTCATGAGGTGAGACATCATGCTGCATGGACTGCCACCTCGGCCAGCTCATGTTGGCATCCTTGTGATCGGATGCCTGAAAAGCACAAATCGCTCCATGTGCGCAGGTGGCTATTTCATCAGTGTTCGTCTTCCCTAGAAAAAAGACTCAAAAACATGGGTGTCGGTTTTTGCAAAGGCCCTGGTATATGCAACAAAACCCACCTAAACCATCTATTCTTGAGCAACCTAAACAGGGACACCTATGCTCAGCAAGGCCATGTGGTGATTTTCATCGCTCCACAAGCACATGGATACCTACTCCCTCCAGACGCATGGTGGGTTTTCTTCTTTTGAAAAAACCGAGCCCCAGGGGCAACCAGCCCCAAAGGCGGCGAATTGATGCCCGTCTCTGAGGCCGCAGCCAGGCGCCCGGCTTCTTCATGGCCGTTGGGCACCTCCAGCCTCAGCATTGCGCGCGTGAAGCGTCCAGGCTGAGAGATGGAAACCTGAGCCCGGAAGGGGCGTGTTGTCCTGGCGCTCCCTTGGAAACCCCCCCCCAAAAAATAAAACAGTTGGCGTCCAAGGGGGAAAATTCGAAATCCCATTCAAGAGGGGTGAGCTGAAGAAAGAAAAGCAGTGGGTGTTGCATATGGGTATGGGTCAACATTAAGCCGCCAGCATATATGGACCGCAGACTCTTCATCCTTACCAGGGCAACCCATTTTGGATACCTATGTTCGACCCACTGCTAGATCCTCAAAATATTCACCTTGTCGCAAATGCGGAAAGGTAGGCTGGATATTAAGCTGGAATGTGTCCTTGATAATGTCCAGTCAAAATATCCAGAATATTGGGGTGTCAAGAGGTTATGGCCGAAAGCCCTGATTTGTCAAATCCCTGGGCTTGCCGGTCAGTCGCTAGAAATACCTACCATGGTCAAAGGAAGTTTAGAAGGAACTTCCGTGTTACGGCAACTAATTGAAAGCTAGCTCTTTCAAACAAATGACAAGAGAAGGAATAAGCCCACGAGGAAAAATGCGCGCGCGTGTGGCAGGGGAAGAGAAAGTCGCAAAAAAAACATGGCCCTGTGCGTGAATCGGCGTTTTCGGAGATGAGAAAGTCGCAAAAAGCGTGGCGCTGTGCGCGAATCGGCGTCTCCGGAGATGCGAAAGCTAGCCTGTCCGCGGCGTCTGGTCGGCGCGGGCTCGGAGCATGCTCGGAGCGGTCTCGGATCACGTTCGGCGCCGGGCCCATTGGCACGGCAACGCAGAGGTTTCGCAGGGTTTGAATTGCATGGCAGGCGCAGCATTTTGGCAAGGTCGGGTGCAGATTTCGTGGCAGGCGCAGCATTTTTGCAAGGTCAAGTACATATTCCGTGGCAGGCGCAGCACTTTCGCAAGGTCAAGTGCAGATTTTGTGGCAGGCGCAGCGCTTTCGCAAGGTCAAGTGCATAATTCGTGGCAGGTGCAGCACTTTCGCAGGGTCAAGTGCAGAATTCGTGGCAGGCGCAGCACTTTCGCAAGGTCAAATTTAGAATTCGTGGCAGGTGCAGCACTTTCGGCAGGTCAAGTGCAAAATTGATGGCAGGCGCATCACTTTCGCAAGGTCAAGTGCAGAATTCGTGGCAGGCGCAGCACTTTTGCAGGGTCAAGTGAAGATTTCGTGGCACGCGCAGCACTTTCGCAAGGTCAACTTTTAAGCACGACAGTAGTACGCGAAGTCAACTTTCGCAGCTGGGGCTCCAAAATCGCAACTTTTAAGTACGAAAGTAGAACGTGAAGTCCACTTTCGCAGCTGGGGCTTGAAAACCGCAACTTTTAAGTACGAAAGTAGTACGCGAAGTCCACTTTGCAGCCGGGGCTCGAACATCATAGAAAGATAGATCGGTAGGTAGTTAGATAGATAGATAGAGAGATAAATAGATAGATTGATAGAAAGATAGATAGACAGATATTTAGATAGATACAAAGAGAGATAGATAGACACAAAGAGAGATAGATAGATAGATAGGTAGGCAGATAGATACATAGATAGAGAAGAGATAAAAGAAGGAACGCAAAAACAAGCAAAACGAAAGAAAGAAAGAAAGAAAGAAAGAAAGAAAGAAAAGAAGGGCGGAAGGAAGGAGAGAAAGAAAGAAAATAAGGAAGACACACAGAATGTCGGAACAAAGAGAAACCGGGAACAGGAAGAAGAAGAAAGAAAAGAAAGAGACACAAAACTATAGTGTTTATATTTTTGAAACTTCCGCCCTCCGGCTTCGCCGGCTCTACTGGTATGCGGAGATGCCCTGGCATGAGGGATCACCAAAAAGGGACCTGTGACTGATAACAAAAAGGGACCTGTGGGTAACGAGACTTGGAGATTATCAAAAGATAATACTCTCAAGGTCAGCTTGTAAAGGTCACAGACACTCTACATTTAAACCCGACACACTAGATCACGCACAGCCATAAGGGATCAGTGGTATGGCCCCGGGTTATAAATGTGAACCCAAACAAGGACCCTCTGCCCATAACCCCGCAGAGGGGATCAGGGCGGGAAGGGTTGGGATAAAAACAGAGCAAGTCGCAGACTTGAGCCGGCAGTGGCATCCAGTCTGCTCTGAAAACCAAGTATGTTTCAAACCACAGTGAGGCCCTGCCCAACCAACCTACTACACTGTGAGGTAAGTCAGCATTCTATGGCTACAAACTGTTGATAGGGAACTCCATTAAGAGTGGTGGACATAGATCCCCAGCGTGTTTTTATGTCCACCAAAGGGTCCGGGACCGATAAAGTGCATACCGGTAATTGAAAACAAGCCCATCAGCCCGGGAGATTCTCACTGAGGAAAGCCTCTGCACCGCCCTGGAACGACGTGGCTAGTCGTTGGAACGCTTGTTGGCTTTCACGTTTCAATCTGCGTGCATGGGCGAGTGGGTGGGTGGGAGGGAGAAACAGATGAATGGATGAACAGACAGACGGACGGACGAACAAATCGACGGTGGGTGGCTGGCTGGCTGGCTGGCTGGCTGGCTGGCTGGCTGGCTGGCTGGCTGGCTGGCTGGCTGGCTGGCTGGCTGGCTGGCTGGCTGGCTGGCTGGCCTGGCTGGATGGATGGATGGATGGATGGATGGTTCATGGTTGAATGTGTTGATGTGTTTGTATGCACGCACGTGCGTGTGAATATGTATATATATATATATATATATATGTGAGGTTCGTCCGCGAGCCATATGTAAATCTGTGAATATGTGAAAGCGTGTGTGTGTGTGACAGTGAGAGAGAGAGAGAGAGAGAGAAAAGCCGCGAGGGGAGCAATGAGAAAATGAGCCTCCACCCCAAGGGCCAGGGACCCCACAAAGCATTCAACTGGTTGATCTCGCCTTGGATGACTGGTCCCGCCTGAGTCCACGAATGCATGTGTGGCCCCATGCCGCATAGCAAATGACAAGAATAAAAAACAAAAACAAAAGACAAAATGGGCAAATGACAAGAATGCAAAAAGACCAAAAACAAAATGGGCGGGGCGGCTCAACTTTGGTTTCCCCTTTCCAAGTCCCAAAACGCGCGCAAGCGCGGCCGACGCCGACTTCCAACCAGAAAGAGGGGCTGTCTGAACCGGACTCCAGGGATGCCCAATGAAAAGCATGCTCTACAAGTCCAACAGGCCAGAGTTTCAACGGGCGTTTGATGAAACTCAAGAGGGATCTTCAATTGACAAATGTCACAATCAAAAACTGGTATTGAAGGAGTCTGCCCAAAGCCGTGTAAATAGTTGGGGGAAAAGAACTGACATCTTCACTATTTATGGCTGGGGCTGTCCCTAGCCTTCATCTACCCAAATTTGATGGCTCACATGAGCCCACGAGCCATAGTCACCAAATGCAATCCATGGAAATGCGTTGTGCTGTATTCCTCCAGATCGGAAGAATCCCTCCCCCACACTCACAATCATGGCTTGGTGCGCTTTCTTCTTGGGCGGACCAAATGTTTGGCTGCAAAGTGAGGGCGCCTGCGCATCAGACGGCGTTCTTTTGTGGATAGGTATGTGAATGACATATTTTGTTTGGTTGTTCATACACATCCCCGCACTTTTCCTGATGAGGTTCCAACTGGGTTCTTCCCGAATCCCGACTCCTCGTGCGTTCAGTGGGAACGGGAAAACCGCTACAATCTGGCTCACCTGCGGGACTTTTGGAGGGTGAAAGGGAAACCTGGGACCCGGGCCTGCGCCGTGGCCCGGTCCAAGCCGGACTCGTAGAAGTCTGGGCGCGATCCCACTGGACGCGATCCGTGCTGGATCCCGGATGGATGGGGCCATCTTCTGCGCAGTAAATTCCATATCGGGAGGGCGTAAGCAAATACCAGGGATATCTTGAAACAATCCCCTCGCATTTTCTCGGTGCACCCTTTAGCCATTCTGTTTTTGGGCCTCGGCTAGTTAGCAGGGCAGCGTGGGCCACTGGGAATCTACCATGTGGATTGAAGCGGAACTCTGGGTTTATCTGTGTCACTTGTTTCGAGCCCGAATTGGGGGCCTTCGGAGAGGCACGAGTCAAAAAGTCAAAGGCAGGCATCACGCGAAAAGGCGCCTTCCGCAAACCACTTCCCACGTGTTTGCTGGGCGGGGGAAACGAAAGGGTTTCTACACCGGTAGAGACCAAGATTGCCCCAGGGGGTTCAAAGCGTGCGCTCGAAGACTCCCTTGGGCCGGGGCCAGTTCGGAATGATTTTCTTCATCGAGATGCACTGGATTCCCTTGATATAACCGAAAGTTACCTAACACCCAAGCTTTCCGCCGTGTCGTACTTGGGCAATCCGAACCCACGGCACCTGTCCTTTTGTCGGCATCCATTTGGTTGCACTCCTGCTGGCTCTTAAGCCTTGGCTCTGGAATTCCCGAAACAAGGTTGCCTGGGCAGAAAGGCCCACGTGGGTCATGCGGCATACTGCTTCTTACCTCATTTGTAAGGCAGCCGTATCTTTCTGTAGCTGTCCCCAGAAACTCCGTGCACATGTTCCGCTCATGAGTGGCTCCAGGCTCCATGCCGGCTCATTTTTTCCCGGTCCATGACTTTTTTCCATGTGCTGGAAGCACTATGCGTGGCTGCCAGTCGCTGAGCCCGAGGCAAGGAGTAACAAAAAAGTCCATGACCTATTTCTTATTTTTGCTTGACTTGAAGCAACTAGACGCTCAGTTTACCTCCGCAAGTGGGAGGTAGCCACCAACCCGCCAACCCGCCCGCAACCGCGCCTTGCCGGAGCCTCTGTCCTACCCGCGGACCCTCCCGCAGAAGGCCCGCCGCGGCGTCCAGCGCGGCGGACCTCGGGGCTCGGGGGGCGACCGGCGGAAACCCGACGGAGGTCTCGAGAGATCTGACGGGGACGGGGAAGTCTGTGCAACTGCAGCTAGGTCCTCCAGTAGAGAGGTTGGAATTAGGGTACCCTTTTTTCTGTAGTCTATTTTAGTAGGGGAACCCTCCCCAAAAAAAGGGTAAAAGGACACCACCGGGGAATGTGTCCAAGACAGGCTCTGCATGTTTGCCAACAGAACCCCGAAAGGACACCACTTCTGAGGAGAAAGGAGCAGCCACTTGAGTTGATTCATCGCCACTTGGGGACATCAACCTTGTCTTTTTTGGAAAATAGCATAAACCTTCAACTGGCTGCGGGTCAAAAATAGGTACCCAAAGAGGAACCCTGGTAAGTGGCACCATGGACCAAAACCTGCCGTCCTTTGGTGGTTTACTTTTGACCCATACCCAACTGGATATCTGAGGAATTGCGCTGACTCCGAGCTGCAGAGTTTCGAACCTGCCGCCTTGCGCTCCGCCGGGGAAAATGGGCTCCAAGCATCTCATTGCCCACCGCCAGCGGATCCAAGCCTCGGAATCTCTGTGTATGTAAACATCTATATATATATATATATATTTATTTATTTATTTATATTTATATTTATATGTACATATACACATATATCATAAGGAACCACCTCAGTTCGTGGACATCCATGATCTTTATAGGGAACCACCTCAGGCATGCGCAGCCTTTGCCACGCTCGCAAAAGAAAAGGAACCTCAGCGGTGGACATGAATCAGGACCCGCCCAAATTTGAGGTCAGCATCGCGAACCCGAACAATGCGGCAGCGCAACCTCACCCTGCAATTCGCCACCTTGGGCTCTTTGCGCGACCTCTGCCCGCCGTTCTTTCGACCACTTGATCCGAACTTGGGGGCCCCATGTTTGGATTGTTTTGAAAGGTCACATGGGCACATTGCCGTAGACTGAGACCAGTCGAGTCCTAGGGAGGTAATGCTCAAAACCGAAACCGGCGAGGAAAACCATCTTGGCTGGTGGGAAACACTCACGTGCCTTTAAAGGAGTCAAAGATTGATGTGAAACCACCCAGCAAATAGCAGCGGGGGCTCAGGATGGGCTTCGTTTTAAAATGGAGTGGGGGCCTGGCTAGCCTTATCCCATATATTTTCGTACGTGCTCTCGGTGCAACCATAATAAAATGAAGGGGACCCGGCCTCATCCAACTTGAGTGACGCGTCTCGCTAATATTTTGAGGGGTGCCCAGCAGTTGTACATGGAATCGCGGCAGAGGCATTTTTCTTCCTTCTTCGAACCCTTTCCAATCGAGGGCTTCTCGATGCATCAAGATACTCCTTCTTCCAACCGTCTTTGCAGTGATCCAGGGATGGAGTATACATACCTATCCATTGGTGAATGCGATTCAGGATGTAATCCTGATAGCTCTCATGGACTTGGCCACCCCCGGATGGAAACCTCAAACTCAAACACGTTCCAAGCCCAACCCCACCCAAGCCCGAGGTAGTGTATCAAGACCCCAAAGCCCGGCCCCCAGCGGAGGTGGCTTTGACAAAGGTGAGGCTTAACGGAAACTCTTTCAGGGGACATCTGGGGCTTGTCGTTTTGGAATCCGTTGGTTTGCCTGTGCAACCAAAGCTTCCGCTGTATGTGTGTCGGATGGTTGTAATCGGAAACCACACCAAACATGGGTTCACCTATTTGGGCGTAGAATTTAGAGAGCGTTGCAGGGAAAATCAAGCTGACAAACCAGAGGAAACCAATGAAAACCAATGGAACCCCACAAGGACCATAAAAAAACCACCAGAAACCGTGGGAGACCCGCCCGAAACCTACCCGCGTGCCCTGGTCGAGACCCGGGCTCAACAGCTCCTCTGCCAGGGTATTGTTGCCAGAGCGCAATCCCAGCACCTCGGGGTTAGAAGGGTGGGGCAACCAACCAACCAGCCAGCCAGCCAGCCAGCCAGCCAACCAACCAACCAACCAACCAAGCCAACCAACCAACCAACCAAGCAAACAAACCAACAAACCAAGCAAACCAACAAACCAAACAAACCAACAAAGCAAAAAACAAACAAACAAACCAACAAACCAAAAAAAAACAACAAACCAAACAAACCAAACAAACCAACAAAGCAAACAAAAAAAAGAAACAAAAAAAAAACAACCAAACAAACCAAACAAACCAAACAAACCAACAAACCAAACAAACCAACAAAGCAGAAGAAGAAAACCAACAAACCAAACAAACCAACAAAGCAAACAAACAAAAATAATTAAAAAAAGAAAAACACAAACCAACCAAACAAACCAAACAAACCAACAAACCAAACAAACCAAACAAAGCAACAAAGCAAAAAAACAAAAGCAACAAAGCAAAAAACAAAAAGACCAAACAAAGCAAACAAAGCAAACAAACCAAACAAACCACCAAACAAACCAAACAAACCAAACAAACCAAACAAACCAACAATGCAAACAAAGAAACCCAACAAACCAAACAAACCAACAAAGCAAGCAAAAAAGACAACAAGCCAAACAAACCAACAAAGCAAACCAACAAAGCAAACAAACCAACAAACCAAACAAACCAACAAACCAAGCAAACCAACAAAGCAAACAAACCAAACAAACCAAACTAACCAAAAAACCAACAAAGCAAACAAACCAACAAAGCAAACAAAAAAAACAACAGCAAACCAAACAAACCAACAAACCAAACAAACCAACAAACCAAACAAACCAACAAAGCAAAAAAACAACAACAAACACAAACAAACCAAACAAACCAAACAAACCAACAAAGCAATC
>CAUJNA010000113.1:2690656-2698156 GCA_963377175.1 Effrenium voratum
CTCTCTCTCTCTCTCTCTCTCTCTCTCTCTCCTGCCTGCCTGCCTGTCTGCCTGTCTGTCTGTCTGTCTGTCTGTCTGTCTGTCTTTCTGTCCGTCTCTCTCTTTGTCCCTCTGCTGTCCCTGTCTGTCTCGGTCAGTCTCTGTCCATCTCTGTTTGTCTCTGTCTGTCTCTGTCTCTGTCTCTGTCTCTGTCTCTGTCTCTGTCTCTGTCTCTGTCTCTGTCTCTGTCTCTGTCTCTGTCTCTGTCTCTGTCTCTGTCTCTGTCTGTCTTTCTGGCAGTCTCTCTCTCTCTCTCTCTGTCCGTCGACCTTGCTGCCTGGCTAGCTGGCTGTCTGTCTGTCTTTCAATTTGTGTGTCTCAGCCTGCCTGCGTGCCCGCCTGCCTGCCTGCCTATTCTATCTCAGTCAGTCAGCCAGCCAGCAAGCCAGTCAGTGAGTCTTTCTGTCTGTCTGTCTGTCTGTCTGTCTGCATGTCTGTCTGTCTGTCTGTCTGTCTGTCTGTCTGTCTGTCTGTCTGTCTGTCTGTCTGTCTGTCTGCATGTATGCATACGTGTATGTATATATATATATATGCATACATACATATATATATATATTTATTGATGAACGAGCACATGCATATCTGCTGTATCAAATGCAGCAGTGTCTTGTACAACAGAGATGAAGACATACACATCCATGGCTTTGTCTCAAAATTTGGGAACATCGCGAAACTGGCCGGCTCCCGTTCGGTTTGCCAACAGAAGTCACTGGGCACCGGGCCGAGTCGCCGGCAAGAGTCTGCTCTTCCTGTCAAACGCCAGTCAAAGTTGCCGCAAAATGTTGTATGTGTCACAGTCGGAGAGCCCAAAAACATGTGAAACAAGAGTCTCGTTGAGTTGCCTTCAAACAAAGTGAAAACATAATTTCCCCCAAGAATGCACAGAAACAAACAAAACACGAAATGTATGGGGAGCCGCCGAGCGGTTCTTGGCCTTTGCCACACCGATGAGAACTACTCCCCGCGCTGACCCGAGGAACTCCACCAACCACTCCGTGCAGTCTCCTTTGGGCTCCGTCGCTTCCTTTCTGTTTGCAGGGGAGCAAATTTGTCGCAAGATCGACGCTGCTCAAGTCGATGTCCCAACCTCCAGAGTGTGAAGCTAAATGGGTGCATTCATTCGCATAGGGGTGCGTGTATCATATATATATATATATATATGTGTGTATATATATATATATATATGTGTGTGTGTGTGCTTGGAGCTTGGCCGGGCTTGGTACCCGTTTTGGGGTTTGGCTTAAAGGAAAACCACAAGGAACACCAAAGTCCATTTTGGGTGTTCTATTGTTGAATTTCGAATGAAATATGGGGTGGTGATTGTTTTCAGGGCACCGCGGCACCTTCAACCCCCACCCCTTTGGGATTGCACCAAGGGAAACAAAACGACGCCACATTTTTTGTGAGATTTCCCTATCTTGGCACAAACCCATATATATATATATATAGTTAAACCGCCGGAGAAAACATGGACAACCTGACTGGTACTTCCAAAAATTGGGAACCTGGGACATTGCAGTGCTGGGCAAACTAGACGAGTCTGATCTGGGAGAGAGGAACCGGAGTTTGCACAGAAGCCCTGGATGGGCCTCTCACCAAAAAAATCAGCCAGACGCTCGCTTTCTGTCGCAACTTTGCCGGGCTGCCAACCCCATCGATGCGATCCCGTGCATTCCCCCCCCCTTTCCCCCGAAGAAGTACCAGCTCCACAAGAGAGAGCTGAAGCCCCTCGAAACCCGTAGGTCCCAAGTGCACAAGGAAACTATGGCGCCTGGATCGCCAGTTGCGATCGCTTTGAAAAAAGCGATCGCAACTTGGCTGTCTAGGTGGATGGCATTTCTTGGTTCCATTTCGCATGCCCACCTCTCGCACCAGCAAAAATGTGTGTCAACTCGAGCCGAAGTGGTCGACTGATCGGCGAATTCCCCGCCTGCCATTGTGTCAGATTCCCCCCGTTGTCTCGAAGCGCCTCATGCCATTCGACCGAGGAAAGAGGTCTGAGAGAGACATCACCCAAAAGCAAAAAAGAAACAAATGGCTCTTTTTTAGAGGACCCCTCAAAAAAGCGGGTACCCTCAAAACAGACAGACACGAATAGACAGACACAAATACACTTGGCCCAAAGGTTGACGTGAAGCAGGTGTAATTCAGGACTCCCAGAATGAAATATGCGAAATATGCGCTAGCACAAGCTGCTACCCTCTTCATTAGCCGAACCGAAACACCTCTCTGGATGAATTGCGATGATAACCCTGATTGCATCTGACCATCGACCATATTCCGCGCAAGATCAATCAAAAAGGACGTCATTTGAACCGGGATCTATCTGGGGTAAAGCTGTTTCCTTTGAAACCAACCAGGACATATGGCAGAAACTCCGGCTCCCTACAAAATGTTCAAACTGTAAAAACAAGGCAGAGCAAGGGTCAACCCCGCAAAAAAAAAAAAAAAAAAAAAAAAAAAAAACGCAAAATGATGTTCGCCGTTTTTGTTTGGGCTTTCGTCCCCTTCAAAACCCCCCTTGCCACCCCCCTTTTGCCCTGCCTGGGAGTCCAAGGGGGCGCCCCAGCTCAGGCCAAAGGGGCTCAACCTCGAGGCTCACCGAAGAAATCGGGGCCAAGTCCCCAAGGAGGGCCTTCCTCTCCTCAAAACCGGGGCTTTTGACCAAACAAAATGGCCCAAAAAAGTCCTCCCCCCCCCCAAGAAAAAACAAAAACAAAAACGGGGATCCCCCGCAGAAAAAAAAAAAAAAAAAAAAAAAAAAAAACTCCCCCCCCCCCCCCCTCCCCTGGGAAAAACATGCAGGGATTCCCCTAAAAAAGGAACCTTCACGAGAAGAAGCGAGGTGATAGGAACCCAGAATCGCCCGAAAGATAAAACAACTCGCTTTCTACGGCCCTTTCCCTTTTCATTTGATGTGTTCTTCGGCACCTTCGGCCAAGGCAATTTTCAGCATGCGAGTCCTAATCAACACCCGGTATTAAGATGGTCTACCCAGAACCATGCTTCAAGAATTAAGAAGGCGGAATTCCGCAGCTGTTTCTGGCTGGGATTGTCCCTTGCTAACCTTCATCTACCCGAATCGGTTTTGAGCACGTGGCTCATGTGTTGCTTCCCCCAAAGACTTCAACCCGGCGGCTCTCTTGCGGGAAACCCCGCCGGGTTAAGTCTGGAAAGAAGTGGAACCCTCTCCACGTGCCTGCTCTCGCGGCACCTTATGGCCAGAATTTGTTTC
Source organism: Effrenium voratum (assembly GCA_963377175.1). Taxonomy (NCBI): domain Eukaryota; class Dinophyceae; order Suessiales; family Symbiodiniaceae; genus Effrenium; species Effrenium voratum. The sequence goes on from CAUJNA010000113.1 coordinate 2,693,931, forward strand.
GCGGCGAGGTGAAAAAAACCATACATTCCATCTTTTAGGCAACAAAAGAAAAGTCAATGAAATTTGAAATGTATTCTGGAGTTCCTTTGAAACAAGCAAAATGTACCCTTTAAAAGACAGACCCAGACGGTGTTGTTGTCTTCAAGAGGCTGAACATGATGTTCCGGTCATCATTCCTTTCCGCTCTGTCCTGGATAGCCTCATGTAGCACGAAAACTCAGGCTGGTGGGCCGTAGTTTTTAAGTTGATTGCCCTTGTTCGGTACCAACGGTGCGCCTGCCGGGCAGCACAGGAGTTGGTCGCCCGCCAATCCTGATAGGTGAACAAACCCTGAGGCCCTGGCAAATTGCTCCGGTAGAAGAAAGGGCCGAACCTGGCACGGAACCGAAACTCGCCCAGTAGACCCTTGCAAGAAAGAGGTAACTTATGCTTGCTCCGCTTGTGAGTCGCCAAACCGCCTTAAAAAGGTGAAAGAAGGGCGAACCAAAAGCAAGGCAAAGGCCCCCAATCGATTGGGGGGTTAAAACCCCAATAAGAAGGCTGCAAGGGTCTCTAGAACCCCCATGTGAGAAACGGTAGAAGGCACATGCAATTTGCAGGAACGGTCCCCGAGCCTCTGATTTCAGCCCGGTATTGGTGGGTCTTTTTGGGGCCAAACCCCTCCCAAATGCCATACCGCTGGGCTTCCCATGCTCAGTCAATGGAATTTGTTTTCCCTTTGATTCCCCCTAGACCGACCCAAAAAGAACCTGCAAAAAAAGACACACCCATCTGCACAGCTTGTCCTTAAGCCCAAGTTGCAATGAATGGGACATATCCAGGCACCCAATGTTCGGGGGGGTGCCTGAAAATTCCAAGTTGAATCAAGTTGATCCTCTGGCGCCATGCCCAGGCGTCTTTGGGCTCCCCGACTCGTCTTTTCCACACGTGCCATCACACGTGACATGGTCAACCCTTGTTAGGCTCTGAGGATCCCCGCCAGGACGGCTTGTACACGGAGCGCACATACACCTCAGCTGTTGCTCCGTGAGTTCGTTGTTCCGGGAATGGTCGTCCAGAAACGGAGAAAGTCCTATCCTGAGGGCAATTGACCACCCTCGGGCCTGTCTGTGCAAACTATGACGGGCCTCAGAGTGGGCCCCACAGCGGACCAAACTGGCCTCTGTGCTTGACCTTGTCGAGACTCGACCAGCAAAATGAGGGGATGCGGTCTGGAACGCAGCCATGGTATCTTCATGGACCCTACAGCTCTCCCAACAAAACTCCACCTTCAACATCACCCCAAAGCTTCCCTCATCTAAAAGTGGTTCACCAAAAGATAATCTGAACCTGAACAGTGAGGCATCACCCTAGTGGTTCTTCCCCCCATGAGACACCTCCGGAGCCCCAAACCAGGCGCTTGCGAGTCCATCAAGCCAGACCTCCGCCTCTTTCAGCACGGCTGTGTTTCTGTGGTTGAGAGACGCCTTCAAAAGGGTTGGTTCTTTTTGGGGGGAAGCCAATAGGAAAGCCACCAGTTTGAGAGTTGCCAGTCGTCTGCCTCCCAAAAGCAAGAAAGCCCCCGAAGTGCCTGTTGCAAAGTATGGGGCGTTCGCTACTTGCAATTGTGGGCCCAAAACAGAAATTGACGGTGGGGGGCGGGGGGGAAGATTGCAATGCCCATTTATCCCCATCCAAGCACGCCGAGGGTCCTCTTCAGCAGAACCCCCGGTGGGCTGGATGTTTGGCAGCACCAACCAAGTGGGAGCAGTGTCCTGATCTTTTGGCTGCCGTTCAACCATGCGGACTTCCATTTTCAGTTGCTCCGGGTACGCTGAAACCTCGGGGTTCTTACGTTTGGGCCATCGCTTTGAGATGCAGCAAAGGGTGGTTCGGTGCCTAGTACCCTCCTTCCTCCCAAAACAGGCAGCCCACCCCGCGCCCCCGCCATGGATAAACATCGATTTCAGGCATCCATCCAATATCAAAGGGCAAAGATCCGAAAGAAGTCGTAGCGAGGGGGCGGAAGTTTCCAGCCACATCTCACAAGGCCTTCATTACAGGCCTGGATTTGTGGGGAACTCCTGTCCAATTGGCTGCAATGCCCAAAGGGACAAGCCGTGCTAACTTTGGCGGCTGCTACGGTTCAAAAAAAATACGTGTAAAAAGCCCAACGAAAGGGCTCCCAGCTTGATCCAAAATCTCCCTCATCCATGTGTACGCCGCTTGTTCTGTGAAACTATCTTTGGCTGAATTCATTCCTGTGGTGTATGACTCAACACGATCGCACAGCTCTCTCGCGCTTCTTTTATAGCGGGTGCAATCCTTCATCACAGTCAACCTCGAACTCCGAGGGTTTGCCTTGGTATGCTCCAATGAGCTGAGGTAGGGCACTGAGTGAGCCCCACTCAGGCCCCCTGTCAGCTTCCTCACTGCCATCCCTGCGTGCATGGCTGACAGGGTAAACACCCCCCTCCGAGCAGCCACCCGATGCCTCCCGGCATACTGGCTGGTAGGAGAAAAGACATAGGGGGGGGTAGCCTGGTCAACCGTCGCACAACCTCCCGGTGTGGGTTGCCAGGCTACGTCCCGACCAACGGGAGCCCCACCTCCGCGTCCCCTCAGTGACGCAAACCCAGCCCCAGCGGGGCCTCCAAGACAGGGGTTACTGGACGCCAGGCCACCTGTCAAGGGTGGGTTCTTTGAACAAGACAGGGTGGGAGAACAAAAGACAATTAGCCAATTTGGATCAAGGCACTTGAGCCAAAATGGTAATTGTACAACACCTTGAGGAATGATCAGTGTCTACCCAAGCCTACCAAACTCGAGACACAAACAAATTGATGGGAAAGATACTACAATTCCCAAAAGAATGCAAATAAGTGAGCCTAACTAAGGACCTTCATGGGATTACGATCGTTTGACCCCTGAACTTGTGAGAGCCAATGCATTTTGTCCGCCTTACATCAGCTGAAGAACGTCGATGGGCAGCCACCCGCCCGTCTCATGATGAGATCCCTCTTGCCAGGCATAAATGTAGTCGCATTGGTATACATTCACGTCTTCGCACGGTGAAACAGAGTCCAAAAGTACCTGTAGGACAGCACCTACTGCAACGGCCTCCATGTACCCACCTTCCATTTCTGAGCAATCGCTGTATGGGGACACCACGACTGCCGCGCCAACTCCAGTCCCCAGCCAACTCTCTGACACCACTTCAGCGAGAGCGAGGTCTTCCGACAAGTCTGCGGATTTCTCACCCAGTCCCGGATCGCTCGCCCTGGCTGCGCGCCACCTTCTTCTTGATGCGCCTGGCCCCCGCTTCCGCAGTGTGGAAGGCGCAGCCAGCTCAATATTGGCAGGTATATCAGCCCAGGGTCCTCCAAGCCAATTCATGGGATCCAATGCTTCCCATTCAGCGTGTGAGAGGTCAGACTGCATGGCTTGAGGCTCCTTTTGCTGGTTCTCGGTCTGATTGGCCTCAGCGTCTGAGGGCTCTGACTGCACGGTTTGGGGCTCGGGGTTGTTCTTTTCTGCATCTACTTGCCATGTCACCAATGCCTTCATCAGCTCTGAAAGACGGATCTTGATGTGCATGTTGAATGACGTGCCCATTACTGGGCCCTCCGCATCCTGTTCCAGAAAAAAGTCGTCTGCAGCGCAAGTCACTTGCACAGGGAGAGATCCCAGGGCCATAAGCAAAGCAAAGCGTGGCACACGGCAGCTGCGGGACCTGGAGCTTTTAGCCGCCTGAGCACAAACATCTGCAATCAGGTAGGGAGTTCCAAGAAGGAAGCCGTGAAGGGGCTGACCCAAAAGAACGAGCCTTGACTAAGCTGAAGGCGAGTCTTCCAAAAGGTGGGTACTTGCAGCTGGGGGACTGCCAATTGCAACCTAAGCTGGAACAAGGGGGAGCCGGGTCTCTGGCAAGCCACGGCTTCCGCATCCATTTCCCCGCATCTTGCAAACTGGAAAATGCCAGTTCCAGGAGAAGGCCTGGAAGTGCATGTGCTCGGAATCCTGCATCAACCGGTAGCTCCCGTTCGGCAGAGACTGGGGCGTTCCTATTCAAAGCCAAGACTGTATTTTTTTCGAGCGACACTCGACTCCCGTGATCCATGGATCCAGCCGAGCTCCCGGCTAAAAGAAGAAAGAGCACCAGCGGAAGTGCAATCCTGACGGATGGATTGCATGGGACGGTCTTGCCATGAGGGTACCCTTTGTCATTTGTGGGGGGTTGTTTCCAA
>CAUJNA010000113.1:2705656-2730656 GCA_963377175.1 Effrenium voratum
CCGCCCCATCTTGGGAGGTCCCAGTTCTTAACCAGGAAAATGTGCCGGTGTTTGTGCTTGAAAATCCCCCCCCCCCTCGCTCGCCCTCAACAAATCAACTGTAGACCTCACGACCAGTGGTTGCCCGCAACTCACCAATGGGTTTGAGGGATCCTGGACGCATGACGCAAGCTGTTTTTAAGGATTCTGCTGTGCCTCAGGCCCCAAACACCATTGAAACCCGCTCTGTGTAAAAGATTCGCAGCTTGACTACTGACACTTCCAGCAATGAAAGCAAACCGTCGCGACCGGGCTTTGCCCGGTTCAAAGGTGCCTCGATGCTCCAATCCTTATTCAGAGTCCTGACCTACGAAAAATGCCCAAGAAAATATAATGATCGCTCTCCGCGTCTCGCACCGGGGTCTGGCTGTTTGAGTCATGTTTGCCCAACCCAAGATCGAAGTTTCCTCTCTTCCAGCTTGCATTGCCGGCAGCAAAGTTGTGCAGGCACTGTTTTACAGGGTTCCACTTTCCGACTACCCCAGGATGGACTAAAACTCAGGGGTTCTCCTTTTGGGGGGGAATGAACCATCCCTGGGCTTAAGTGTACCCTGGGGTTGGAAAGTGGAACCAGCAGCAGGTTTGGCAACTTCTTGGCTCTCTCTCTCTCTCTCTCTTTGCGTGACATAAGATGTCACGGCTCCGTCCGCGGCCCCGCACTTTCTACATGAGAGATGCCGGGTAGATTCAGAATCGGCTCAGTTTCGATGAGATGTTCCAGCTTCCCCAAGTCCTCCTGCGGACGAATCGAGATGTCCACTCATAAACCATCTGCATTTGTGTTTTAAACTAGAATTCCAAAACCTGAAACAAGAATTGGATCCCCAAGCAAATTCATCTATGGGGGGAAACGCTGAAATTAACCCCTGGATTGGTCGCCCTGTCAAGCAGGCAGGTTGACGACTTCACTTGAGTGGTGGTGTTTATTCCCTGTAAAATTTGAATGGTCGTACAGGCCCCTTACGCGAAACCTTCCGCGAAGCTTCCGCTGTGAAGGGTAGGCAAGAACAACCCCAAAAAGAAATCATACCACCATGCGCTGCTCGCATTTCTTTGCGCCTTTTCATGCCGCCAACCAAACCAAACCAAACCAAATCAACCAAACCAAACCGCCAACCAAGGGACAAAACTCGAAGGATTGCAAACAAAATATAAGGCTCCCCATGTTCCCTCAATCTCATGCGTATAGTCAAAATCCTGTCGCTTGAGGAACCGTGGGACTTCTTGTGCTTCCAATTGACCACCTGGCAAACAAACAACCCAACGAACAAATGGACAAACTGAAGAAAAGAAAACAAGCATGCAAGCAAGCAAGCAAGCAAGCAAGCAAGCAAGCAAGCAAGCAAGCAAGCAAGCAAGCAAGCAAGCGAGCGGGCAGGCAGGCAGGCGGGCAAGCAGGCAAGCAGGCAAGCAGGCAAGCAGGCAAGCAGGCAAGCAGGCAAGCAGGCAAGCAAGCAGGCAAGCAGGCAAGCAGGCAAGCAAGCAGGCAAGCAGGCAAGCAAGCCAGCAAGCCAGCAAGCAAAAAATGCCAGCAAGCAAAGCAAGGCAAGCAAAGCAAAGCAAGCAAAGCAAAGCAAGCAAAGAAAGAAAGAAAGGCAAGCAAAGCAAGCAAAGAAAGAAAGGCAAGCAAAGCAAGCAAAGCAAGCCAAAGCAAGCCAAAGCAAGCAAGCAAAGAAAAAAAAGCAAGGAAACAAGCCAGCAAGCCAGCAAGCCAGCAAGCCAGCAAGCAAGCAAGAAAGCAAGAAAGCAAGAAAGCAAGCAAGAAAGCAAGAAAGCAAACAAATCCACAAGCAAGCAAACAAATAAACACACAAACAAACACACAGACAGACAGACAGACAGACAAACACACAAATGAACAAGAAAGCAAGCAACCAAACAAACGCATGAACAAGCCAACAAATGAACAAATGAACAAACAAACAAATCCATAAATACACAAACGCACAAATAAACAGACAAACGAACGAGCAAACAAACAAACAAACAAACAAGCACAGAAATAGACAAACACAAAGAAAGAAGCAAACAAAGCTGCCCCGGGTCGCCTCTCTCTTTCGCCCTTCTGTTTCCCGGGAGAAGATCATCCAGGCATTGATCTCTGAGGCCGTGTAGAACGGCAGGCTCGAGTTCTGGAGGGTCCTCGCGGTTTAAAAAAGCCGCGCGCGATGGTCGAGGAGTAAAACGGGGTAAATAACGCCTGTGCGAAGTGTCGTTATTAGGGAAACCTCCTGGGCAAAAGATGCTGCTTGGTTTGTGTAATTACTTAGAATTTGGTTCCTCCTGCTTGTAAGGATACGCTTATTTCCTTTTTGTAAGGATACAATGACCTATCTTGAACTGCCGCGCTGAAGAAACCCAGACCTTGAAAGAAATGGCGCTCAATCAGTTTTATTGGAAAGGTGGTGTCTGCTGGCAAGCGGCGGCCGGCCGTCGATGTCGGTCAGAAAGGTATCCAGCAGACGGTAGCCGTGCTTCGAGAGCAAGGCCTGTCGCCGCGTTTCGCACGTGCGAAACGGGCGAAACGCCTGCATTGGTGCGGTTTCCCTTTGACTCTGTTCAGCGACAGTGGGGTCGAAATGCCCATGCGGTTGGCTCACAAAAAAAAAATTCTTGGGAAGCGCTGCAAGTTGAACCCTTCCGATCGCTTTCTGGGAAGCCACCATTCCCCTGGCTTTGCTTGGATTTGGGTGTGGGGGGAACCTTTTTTCGGCTTCTTCTAAAGAGAAACACGAGGAAACCAGGAATCTGCGGTCCCATTCTGAGACACAGTGCATGGAATGGCTCCAAATCCAGTACGGATTGAGTCAGGCGAGACGTTCCTTGCTTCTCAGGGAATGAGTTGGAATGACCCCAAGAAAAACCATCCCCGATTTTGTTTAAAGGGTATATCCAGGGTCATTCCCAACACCCGGAAGGTCATTCCCTACCCATCGCACGACCAAGTTGTAGTTTTTCGGCCCTGAGAGTAGCCCGAACTTGAAAGAGTGTGAACCCACATGCCATGGCGGGCCTTCCAAAATGGGACCAGGCCCACGATTTTGGTGCCCCAGCCATCGGGGGGGGTCTCGTTTGTGGGTCGGGGGCGGGAGGGAGGGAGGGAGCGAGGGAGCGAGGGAGCGAGGGAGCGAGGGAGCGAAGGGGGGGTTCTTTAAAAGGGAAATCGAAATGAAACCATGCCCTTGCTGAGGTTGGTTTGGACGAAATCCAAAGCAAACCCCCCATTTCACGAGCTTTCCAACATTTGAGTCACACTCAAACTCTGCAAAGTCTCCCCCCCAAAAAAATGCAAGAAAGCAACGGCACCTCTCGACCTTCGCTGACCCGGATCTTGACCGTGGCTCATTGGGCCAAAACCCCCCCAACCCCCCCCGGCCTGTATCTTCCTAGCCGGGCCGTGCTCGCAGGACCAGGTCCAAGACCTCCGCAGCTTGACAAAAGGAGACTTGGCCTCACCCATAGTGGCTTGTCTTGCTTTGATGGTACCCCCATTTGGTTGGTTTTGAGGGGAAACCAAAGGAAACACCCGTCTTGGCGGGGTCCCCCCAAAAAAAGACACTCCCCATATGCTCCCCTCTAGTATTTCCAGATCAACTTGTGGCAGCCGTGCTGCAAAATGATTTGGAAAGCTTAGCTTTTGTTTGACCCGCAAACACTCGAAAGAAAAGACGAACACAAGCTCGCGACATGCGGGTCCCGCACACGAGGAGTAGCGCAAACTTCGCCTTGCGCGAAACCCTTCAAAAGAGTTTCTGCACGGAGGGCCGCGATCTGATCCAAGCTGCTGATAAGGTCGATCCAGGCGAGATAAGAACTTGCATCTGAATTGTGCGGACTGGACGGCCAGCACATCGATCCGGTACTCCTGGGTCCAAGGACTCATGGCCTAAAGCTTGGGTCATATTTTGGTTGGAAACATCAAAAGGGGGGGGTGAATGCCATGAAACCCCTGCGGAACCAAGCCATGCCCAAATCTACCATGCCACAACTCTTCTCCAACTTTCCGAGCTCCAAGCTATCTCCCCCCCCCCCGGCACTTGTCGCTCCATTGGCCACCTGTTAAACCTCGAAACACCAGTTGCTTCAACATGGTGCAGGTGTTTGCTCTTTAATGCGCCCTTGATGGTTGCGGCTCGTTTTGAGATTTCCTCAGAGTCGTTTTCCATCGGCTGGGGAAAAATCGGAAGCGGAAAAAAATAATCTCCATGGCCCGCCCTTAGGCGAGCTCCTTGAAGAGAGTCTTCCAACACTTCCCTGAATTTCCAAGAAGACCCATCTGGACTTAAGCCAACCGGCGACAAGATCTGGGCTGCGCGAGCCCTCCTTTTTTTGGTGGGTATTTCCCTTTTGGGAAGTCCAAAGGCAATTGGTCTGCTCCAATGGTCCAATGCTACCTTTCCTTGGACCCTTCGGACTTCGGACGGGCGAGGGGTTGGCTCCTTGAAGGGAAAGCTTTGGAGCACCTCGAGCTCTGCGAAAGCCGCCAGCACCAGGAGCTTCAGATGCCGCAGCTGGGCCTCGCCACCCAAACGGGTGGGAAGGGGCCCGGAAGCGGGTGGCGTTTCGCGTGGAGATGGTGCTCAGACAAAACCATGGAGGGAAGCCGGGTGCATGCCTAGGGTGCACGCTCCAGACATAGGCACACCAGCCTGCCTGAGGCCACTTTCAAACCTAACAAATTGACTCTGGGGCTCCCTGCCAAGTCGAGCAGTTGTTCTGACTCAAGCGAAGTGGGAACCTTCAAAGCCCTCGAAAATAAATCCAAGCCAGAAAAGTCGCACCTGTCATCGAGGCAGAACACACCCAAACTTCCGACAGGACGGGTCCGCTCGCCTTATCGAGCACCTCCTGCAGCAGGTGGCACTTCACCTCAATGCAACATGTCGAAAGTATCACAAAGCGCGGTTTTTGGGCAGCCTTTGGTTTTGTTGTGCGGATGTTGCATCAAACCAAAGGGGCCCATGTCCAAGGAGAATCCTCCAAAATAAAGCGGATGAGGGATGCTCGGGTTCCATGTGCGGAGTAGTTGGCTCTTTCAACTGTCCACATGAGCCCCACAAAAGGGACATCCGCCAAAGAAGCAACCCCGCAAAAAGTGGGTGATCTCTCTGGCTGTTCCTCTGAACCCTCCCTTTTCCCCTCCCCCACCCCGGCCAAAAAACAAACCTGCAACAAGTGCGAGGTACCCTCCAAAGGAAAACCAACACCACCGCCACCAAACCACCCCCCGCCTCGGACACCACGGCGGTACCCGCCAGGCGGAACCCGCTCTTCAGCTGCCTACGAATCGAGGCCACCTGAGGCCTACACTCAAAGGGCGCCCGAGAGGGTCGAAAAGGAAAACACTGGTCTACTAGGTTCGAATAAGGGTCCCCCTTTTTTTCCGTAGTCTAGTTTAGTAGGGGAACCCTCCCCCAAAAAAGAGTAAAAGGGCTCCACTGGGGGACCTAGTCTAAGAAGCTACGCCAAATCACCAACCCCTGGGTTTTTGGAACCTGCAATTCCAACAGAGCCACCATCAAAATGTTTGCCACCTGTCGCTCCTGGAGCCGGGGATGGTGATCGACCCAACCAAAACCTGACGCGCAGACCCCTTCGCAGAGCAGTGGGGAAATCGAGGAAAGCGTGGATGGAGGCTGTGCAAAAACCACAGTAAATATGTGTTGATCAATCTGTGCGTAGCATCCTAGAACCCACTCGATTCATTTGTGAGAACGCATTCTACGCGTTTCGGGGTCACATTGGTATATCCTCCGACCAGTAACCAGCAGAGTGGAATGTCCTGCACCAATCGCCCGACCAGACCCGGGCGCCATGAGTGGAATGTGAAAAGGGGGGGGGGGGGTGGGGCGGGCCGGATCCCTGTTTTGCAACCACACTTTGGGAGTTGCAAAGTCAGCATGTGGTTTGCAACGACTTTGGACTTTTGTCACCCACTGTTCTCTCTGGAGGGGCAAGATCATTTTGACCGGCGGACCTTTCTGCCCTTCACCTAGCAGCGACTTTCTTTGAGAGAGCATGAGACCACACAACAAGTGTCCCAACCGCAAGATCAACCCCCCAATCCGCCTTTGAACGTTTTGCACAATTGGTGCGTACAGTTTTCCTTGAGAAAGGACTGGTTGCGGGAGAATCTCAATCTCAACATTGGGGCTGATGCCATAGGCCCCAAGCAACCGATTCGGGAGCGGAATCGCCTAGGTATCTGCTGAAGGTACCCTTTTGTATAGTCATAACCTCCCGCCTCCGACCGCTTGCCTACACCTCCCTGCACTGAAATCGCCCTTGGCTCCGAAAGACCCTGCTAGGGTCTATTTTGCAACCATCTTGCTTGAGGGCATAGACCACCATTTTGGGGGGCCCGCTTGCAAAGCACATCCAGTTTTTTCTACACCAGCATGAAAGTAGATGGCACAATTCTCTTTACGTCTTTATTTGGGCAGGGAAAGGGGATGACTACGCTTAAATAATCGCAAGCTACACCCGAACACCCCCAAAGGACCCACACCCCTGAAGCCGCAGTAATCATAAAGGGACAACCAGCGTGAAGCCAAGCTGTTAGGGCTCCATGAGACAAACCGAGCTAAACTGCAGATTGCCCAGCGAAACCGCCGACCGGGGCCTGACCAGCTCAGGGCTCATGGCGTCCTCGAAGCCTCCATACCCGCCCCCCACGGCCAGGAACTGCCGAAGTCCCGCCTGTCAAGCAGCTTGGGTTGGGAGGTTTGGCTTGGGAGGGGTGGGTAACATAGGTGTCCTTTTTGGAAAATAGATGGCCCTGGTAGACGATTGAACCACCAGGTAAACCAGGGCCTTTTTTTTAAACCAAACCAACCACAAAGGACACCTATGGTGGGGAAGCGCACCTAGTGGCCCCGAATGCTGTGGGAGGTTGCAATGTTGGTCTCCTTTCCAGTGCTTTGACGAAGCACCTCAACCAGCAATGCAACACATCACAAATGAGATTCCGGTATCACAAACATCTGGGGACGTCGTGGATGCCTTTCTTTGATAAAGTGGGCCCGGGCCATCCCAATCAGCATCACAAGTGGCCCTACCCACCCACCCCTTCCTAAGCAGCCCTTGACCAGGGTTCTACTAAGGGAATCAAGCCGTCTTTGTACACCACCCACTGGGTTTCGGTCGAATTAGAAGCAACCCAATAGAACCATGCCCTCGACCCCCTTCCTTGGGAAACAAGGGTTCTTCCCTTGAAACCCAACAAGAGTTGCTGTCCATTTAAAACCATCCAACACGGGTTTTTCTTCCCTTTCTTTAGAGCCAACACTTCGGCTTGTTCCCTTCCAAACCAGAGGCCTTTTTCCCCCCTTCACCATCCAACAAACATGTCCCCCTGAACAAAATGGACACCAAACCCCATCCAACAAAAACATCCCCCTTAAAAACTGGACACCAAAAATGCCCCCCTTATCAAAATGGACACCAAACCCGGCAGACCAAACCATTTTGCCGCTCCCCGGCACAGCCTTCCCGCCTTCCCGCACACCGCGCCGTCCACCGCCGCGCTGCCGTCGCTCGGCCTCGCCTGCGGAGCCACTCGCACACCCCGCCAGCCCAGCTCCTGCCGCATTCAGCCGGCCCATGTTGGAGTTGGCACCGCCTTTTTTCCGTGGCTTTAACGGGAAACCCAAAGGACCGAAATCAAGTCATTTTGAGGGGTCCCGAAAAAGAAATTGAATTATTCACCCATGTGGGAAACGCGCAGATCGGTCAATGTTCAACTGTCCAGCACCTTACAACTTTTCTCGACGTACCAACTCCAAAAAAGCACACACCCAACCGTATGTGCAAGTAAGTAAAACATTTTAGGGGAATGTCGACAGGCCTTTCGAGCATGTGACGTTTGGCAACATCCCAGAACTCCTGCGTGTGATTGCAAAACCCCTTTGCACCGTTTGCGAATAAAGGATCGACCAGCATTTGAAGGATCACCGCATCATGTCCCTGCATCAATAGCATCATGTGCATCACCAGCATCATGTGCATCACCAGCGATGCTGGTACTTGCATCGCCCCCTGTATCCATATGCATTGCAAGCATCACCTGCATGACGTGCATTGCATCAGCGGCATCAATCCCACCTCTCACCCCTGAGGCCAGACAAGCTTGGGGCAAATCAGCATCGCACATGGCCCAGAAAAAGCAGGCTAGGATAACCACATTCTGGACCTTTCGCAAGTACATCTTCTTCCAAATTGTCAAAGTCATCTGGATGCATGACCTCTTCATCGTTAAGACAGACATGTGCCAAAGAAGTCAATGTCATTGTGGTCATTGTTTTCATGATAGCGTTGTTGATATTTTGTCATGACTACCTTTTGCATGTTTGAATCAAATATTGCTTTCCAAGCTCCAGCATGTTTGCCCTGATGTTGCCCTTGTCTATTCGCTGAATTCTCTTCAAAAACATGTAACCCGTTGACCAGGCTCAACTTGAGCAGTAGAACTTGGGGATTCGGACCTGGCAAAGAGGAAACCCGAACACCTCCTTTTCCCCAAAGGTGAAACCGTTCCTAACAAAGGACCGACGTTTGTTAGTTCCACGTCACTACGCAGGAAAAATAACCCCCCAATTCCTGGAAACCATGGATGTGTTTGTTTCAGATTCCCCTTTTGCCCGCCTCATTCATCCCAAACAAACGAGAAAAAAAGCGGGATTCGCGCTGATATCCGGTCCATCCATTGTCATATATATATATACACACGCGTATGTGTTTAATATAAGCTTTGCTCTAGGGCCCTGTCACAAGTCGTTGGTTCCCCGGTCCTTCTCAAAGAACTCAGTGACTCGCGGATGTGATCCGTCCACGGCGACTTCCAGGAAGATGTGTGCGCTGCTGCGCTCGCGACCGACGTGGCGTTGGAAGAAGAACTGCGCGATGGCCAGGTCCTCGAAAGGCGAAAAAACCTGCGGGGAATTGGGGAATTGGAGGAGAATCAGCTTCCCGCAAAGAGGGTTTGTTTGGATGGGTGAGGTTGAGAATGTGGTGTCCCATTTGCCAGCAGTTCAAGTCCCAAATTCAATCCAGCAAGGGGTTCTCTGAAATCTAGCAGTGCCCTGCAGTGGCTTTCCGAGTAGCAAACCAACTCTGGAACTATCCATCCAAAGCACCATGATCACGGCTGGGAATCCAGAAGAGTGGGGGAATTCATTCATGGCCATGGGTCAAAATCCCGTACTCTCAGTGCCCAACCAAAATAGACTAAAATGGGTGGTGAAATGGTACCATTGGTTTGGACCCACAGCCTCAGAGAACTTCGACGCGCAAGGGAAGCCAGACCTCTCAAAGGGAAGCCCCGACCTTCCGAAGCCGCTTACATAGCGCCAGCCTGATGCTTCGAGGGATTCGCTGGCCTCTTTCCAAGTTTGGGCATATCTCACCAAGGCTCTAGGATATCAGCTAGCCTTAGTGGGCACTGCCCACGACTAGACGGCGCCATTTCGCGCGAGCCCACCCCTTCGACGTGACAGGTCGCGATCCCGTTTTGTGCTGCGTGCCGCTGCTGAAGGCCTTCATCGACTTCATTCTGAAGATCGAGAAAGGCATCTTCATCGCCTACAAGCACACCATTCTTGGCCCTCTGTTTCTATGTCCTGGCGTTGTTCGGCTTGTGCTCGCATCAACCGGGCCTCCAACAACTTCTGTGCCGGATGTGGTGGTCAAACCGGCACACCCGTGACTCAGGGCAAGCCAAGGTCTCAGAGCCGGAGGCAGAATCGCCCCAAATCTCCTCGCAGACGTTCTGGACAATGGGATCGGTGGGAATCGGATGGACATGGGTATGCTGCTGGTTGGGCTGCGCACACCTACCAGCATCGGCAGCCACCTCCACCACCTTGGGCTGGAGGACATCACGAACCCATCGAGGCGCCCGCGAAGGGCGCCAAGGGAGGAGGCAAGGGCAAGCCAGCGCAGCTGCCTGCCTTCCCGCCTGCTTGGCCTTCGTCTTCCTTGCCTTCCTCTGGCACTGGGACGAAGGACCATCTGCAGGTCCTGCTGCAGGAGGTCCGCAAGCTTCCCGAAGCTCAGATATCGGATTCCCTTCGCAAAGCACTACGCGAGGCCGACGATCGGTCGGCTTAGGGGCTTCAGATGAGGGCCAGCGAGCTTGGTGCTGCCAAACGGCATATGGAATCTGTTCAGGAATCGCAAAGTGCACGATTGAATGCGTGGGAGAAGTACCTGGACGAGGCCATCAGCTCATGGGAATCCCACCTCACGCAGTTCAACAACGAGCAAGACGAGTTTGCCGTGATCTTGGAGAAGGCCGAGGCGCGGGTGCTGGCGGCCAAGAAGGCGGTTCAGGAGGCGTCTGCCGACATCGCTGCCCTGGGTGTTTCCGAGCAGACTACGGCAACCCTAGCCGACATGGACATCGAGTTGATTCCGGATGGGGATGCGCAGGCCCCGCCGACACTGGCCATGTCTGCATTCCGCTCTCGTGCTTCCACCGCTCAGCGCCGCATGGCGGACCTGATCACCAAGATCAAGGACAAGGCCGACGACCACAAGCCTCGGGAAGATCGCGAATCAGTCCACGGCCTCGCAGTGTGACTCCGGCTCCGAATCCCGACAAGCCTCCAGGAGACACTCGCGATGTCGCCAAGGCAGCTGGAGACAATCAGCCTTTTGGCTGAGCTGTGTGCGGCTTCCTGCTTTTGCAGCGGCGCCTTCGAGCCCTGAAGGTATCGTAGGTGTCGACTGCGCACAGCGTTTGGTCGGCCTTGGTGGCCATGAAGCTTTGCTAATTCAATGGCAGCATTCTGTCGTATGGGAAGATGACTTTTGCTGCGCTCAAAGGGCTCGATCTCGCGCACTCGCCCTGCAATTTGAAGTTTCACAAAACCTTTCACTAGATGGCACACATGCTACTGCCCTTTCTGCCTGTGGGGCTCGGACAGCCGCAGGCTATAAGTCGTTCCGACATGTTAGGCTTGATTTGCCCCAAGATGGCGCCAAGTTGAGGGACCGGACAATTGTAGGGCACATCTTGTTCCGGATCCTTTCGTTAGGGCAAATGCCCCTGTTTCTCCCGGATTGCATGGCCTTGGGCCGCATTCGGTGGCCGCCCCCGCACCTAGCCATGGAGTGCCTGCACGCTGCCTTCGTGGAGACCAGAGCACCGTGAACGACATTTCTGATGCACCTCATGCTTTTCAAGCCGGAAAAGATGTACCTGCTTTTGGAAATGCTGAAGGGATCACTTCCTCTTCACTTTCAACCGGAGCATTTGCGGCTGGCACTTCGCATCCTGCCGGGGCTGCACCTGCTGGGGATCTCTTCGGGGTCAATTCATTTCGCCTTAAATGCCAGCTGCCTCGCACGATTGACCTTCCTCGTGCAGCTGCTGCTGATCCGGCAGCTTTCGCTGAGGTGTCCAACCGTGGCACAAAGGTACCTTGTGTTCGGGATCCCCATGTTTGCCTGGAAAGTAGCCTAGGTAGGATTGCCAGAGCAAGTTTTAGCAACAGTTCACAGCAGACAGGCTCTGAGCCCTGCTGTGATAGCGACACGCGCAGCCATGGCATCCGAACGTCTTCACTAAGTCAGATCGATGCCTACACCGATGAAATGGTCACGGTTTGCCTTCACAGGGCGGACTACAATGAGAAGATGCTGCAGCTGAAACAGGCTGCGACCGGGGACCGCGCGCTGCGCTGCCATGCCTGGCTTGCCTGGAAAGAGACGCCAAGATTGGTACCATTCACACTTGCCCCGGTCTGGCGGCCCAAGTCAAGTGAGCAGATTGAGAAGCACTATGTCATGGTAACCCCAGCTGACATCCGCAAAGGTCTTTTTAGGACCGTGGTGGTTCTGTGCCTACAGTGGCAGCCGCATGAAGGTGGAGTCGTGCTCACCTCAAGGCAGGCCAAGAGAGTCACGTGCGTCGCCAACAGAAACAGCATCATCGACTTGCTCAACGTGCCCAGCGAGTGTGAAATCACCCACAACGGCACAACCGTCGGTCACGGGCGCAACTGCCAGCTTGGCGACGGTCACCTCCTGGAAATCTGCATGCCCAAGATCAACCATGACTTGAGTGAACGACGGTCAGCGCAGAGTGCTGTCGGCAATAGCCCGGACAGCGCTAAAAGAGAGATTCGTGAAATTGCTTCAGGACATACGGGGCCGGCAATGAGCGGCACGGAATCTCAACCAGTTGTTGGTGAACGTTTGCCCCCCCCTTCAACGTGCGCGCACGCACACTGGATTGACACTGTTGAGCTTGCCAAAGGTGAATGCGCCGCTTATGAAACTGGCCTGTCCAGCTATGAGATGATCCATAAAACGCTGGGAATCGGCCTGAACCGCTTAGACAGCTCCCTGCTTCAGGTTGATTCTGCGCCGGAGGTAGTCCAACTTGCATTAAGCATGACTCCCTGTTGGCGTGGTGAAGCCTTGCGGAAGTTGATCTTTTACACGGATGGATCATACAAAGAAGTCGATGGCCAGAAGCAGTCGGCTTGGGGCGTTGTTGTCATTGGAGAGTTTCGCAGACGACAGGCAAGGAACCTGCATTGCGTTGTGGGGTTTTTGTCCGCCAAAGGCTGTCCAATCGACGAACAAGCGCACTTTGAATGCAACGCCTATACAGCAGAGATCACTGCCTTGGCTCAGGCATGTCGGATTGGACTAAGCCAGGAGCTGACAAGTGAGATCGAGATATGTTTTGACAGTATCTCTGCAGCGACCGTCTGTAGTGGGCAGGCGTTTGCAAGAGCAAGCAGAGAACTCGCATGCAAAGCACGGATGCTGTATCAGGCGTTGCAAACCCGATCGAAGGTCGTTTTTTCCCACACAAAGAGCCACGTAGGTCACCCGTGGAACGAATGTGCAGATTACCTTGCCAAGAAGGCCGGATGCGAAACTAGAAATGAATTTGACACTTGGCATGGACTTGAGCATGTGTGGCTTGTCATGCAAGATGGTAGGTTGGACCTGCCTGAATGCTCAGACGGGACCTACAATGTGACAGCACGTAGCTCTCTTGATGCGGATACTTGGAAAGGACAGAAGAACCCTGGCAGCGCAGTGGACTGTGCTGCAGTTGTGTCCTTCCGCGCCGTGACATACAACGCGCTCACTCTCAGGAAGGCAGGCAGAATGCATGCCATTCAACAACAGTTTGAGGCAAAGAAAGTGTGTGTCATCGGCGTCCAGGAGGGCCGCAGCAAGGAGAGCTTGTTCTGCAATCATGGGGACTTTGCGAGGTTTGCGTCACCCTGTTGTGCGGATGGGCAGCACGGATGCGAACTGTGGCTAAGCAAGCGCGCCAGATTTGTTGCGCTCAATGGATCGCAACATGGCTGGGACATTGACAGTGCTGTGGTGGTGCACGCCAGCCCCAGAATCATTGCCATTACTGTCAAAGCAGCTGGCCTCTGCTTCGGAATTGTCTCAGGCCACGCGCCCACAGCAAGTACCAATGAGAATACCGCGCAGTGGTGGCAGCGCGATTTGACTCGAGTGGTTGAGAAGATGCCCAGGCAGGCTGAACTTGTGTTGCTGCTTGACGCCAATGCGCGAGAAGAAGATGAACTTGTGACCAGGAGCCAAAGTAACAGGCAGGACATGTTGGAGTTCTGTCGGGTTCATGGACTTGGCGCATCAATGAGCACACGCCCAAATGGCAAACCGGTCATCACGTGGAGGCCTAGCCATGTGAAGTTGGGTACGCAAGAATGGGAGGAAAAGGGCGCCTGCTTGGACTACATACTTTTCCCCAACTGTTGGCTTGCCATGAACCCACAAACGACGACGCTTGATGAATTTGACAACCTTTTGAGCGTGCCAGATCATGTCCCACTTGAGGTAGCTGTTGTCTTGCGGGTCTCCACCACACCCAATACGGCATCGAAAGGGCGATTTGATAGAGATGCCATGAACACTGAGCAGGGTCGGAAGCGGTGTATGAAGATAGCTGCTGACATCCCCCTTGTTAATTGGCAGGTTGGTGCCACAGAACACTGGCGGCAGGTTGAGCATTACCTGCAAACGCAGCTGCACCGAGCTTTTCCGCCGAGGAAACATGCCCCGAAGCGACCATGTGTCTCTGAAGCAACTTACAGCATGATCCTTATGCGACGCAAAATGCGCAATGGTTTGCGCAAAGAATGGCAGACACGCAAATTGAGCATGATCACACTCTGCTTCAGAGCGTGGCGGAGACGCCGATGTGATGACGGTGTGCGTGGAAGTTGGAGCTACTGGAAACGCAGGCATGATCAGTTGGTTGCGGTTGGCATTAGGAACTTGCAGCGAGCCACGTGCGCAGTAGAAGGCGCGTTGCGCGAAGATAAAGCTGCGCACGTGCGAAAAAAGATCACGGAGTGTGCTGGAGATGGGTCCAGATTGTTGAGGGAACTTCGGAATGTGTCGCACACGAGCAAACAGCGGAAGTCTTTCGCATTGCCCGCTCTGCGTCGCCCTGACGGCACGCACGCAGTCACTGAATCTGATGTGTATGCCGCATGGGAGGAGCATTTCAGCAAAGCAGAGCATGCGAAGCTTGCAGGTGCTGACGATTTCTTGCAGCAGTACCATCTCCAAGCGGACAAGAATTTTGCTGCTTGCTGTCAAGAGATTGATGCCGTGCGCGTGCGTGAAGGTGCTGATCTTCCAACAAAGAAAGAGTATGAAGAAGGCCTGCTGCATTTGAAAAGCAACAAAGCCCCCGGCAGAAGCAGCTTGCCAGGTGAATTTTTCAAGCATGCTGCTAGTCTGGTTGCAGACAGAACATTTGGGCTGGTAATGAAGACCACCTTGAGGTATGAAGAGCCAGCCCAATGGGCAGGAGCCTACTTAAAGGCCATTCCGAAGGGAAACGCGATTTCCGATCAGGATCCAAGTCGTTGGAGGCAAATAGGCTTGATGGAGGCCCCTGCAAAGGCTCTCCACAAAGTGTTGCGAGAGCACCTTCGCCCTTTCCTGGATGGTGTGTGCCGACCTCTGCAGTGTGGGACCCGACGTGAGGTTCCCACGGCCGTGCCTGCGCATGCAGTACGACTACACCACCAAATTGGGGCAAGATATGGTGTCTCCTCTGCAACGCTTTTCGTTGATGCGCAACAAGCGTACTATTCGGTTGTGCGTGAGTTGTTGTGGTTGGACCAGCTCAGCACTCAGGAATTTGCGGAACTGCTTGAGGAGTTTAAAGACT
This sequence comes from Effrenium voratum, assembly GCA_963377175.1. Classification (NCBI taxonomy): domain Eukaryota; class Dinophyceae; order Suessiales; family Symbiodiniaceae; genus Effrenium; species Effrenium voratum. The sequence continues at coordinate 2,720,880 of CAUJNA010000113.1, forward strand.
GCGTGCATGTTGTTGCAGTTCTCGAAGCTCGCCGTGGAAAAACATCAATTTTCACGCGCGCAGGTGTTCCCCCCAACCTCAGGCGTGTCGTGGCTGGGATGTTCCGCAAAGCTTGGTTCACCATGGAAAGCGGTTATATGGAAGATATCAGACTCGCTCGAACAGGGACTCGCCCTGGCGACCCCATGGCTGACCTCCTTTGGAGCTACATGTTTGCTGGATTGCTTGCGGAAGTTGAGGATGCTTTCGTTGAAGCGGGCATTGGCTACGCGCACGCGCAACTAGAAGATGTGACGCTTGCGCAGACCCAAAGGCCGCGGCATGACTGCGCCCTTGCAGCTGGACATGCGGCTCCGGCTTGGGCTGATGATGTTGCCTTCATGGTCAGTGCTGAAAGTGCCAGCGAGCTTGCGACAAAAGTAGCCAAGGCAGCCACCATTGTGTACAATGTTATGCGGCAGTATGGCGTCTGCATGAGTTTGAAGGCGGGCAAAAGTGAGGCTGTGATGGCCTGGAGAGGCTTGGGCGCCAAAGCAGCCCGACATTTTGTCTTGCAAGAAGAGGACGCTTGGATTCAGTTTGACAGCAGTGACGGCCCAAAACATTTGCATGTGGCGGAAAGTTACAGACATCTTGGTGGAATTGTGGTTGCACGGGACACCGTCCTTCCGGAGATTCAGGCCCGCGTAGGTAGCGCGCGACAGGCGCTCATGCCACTCATGCGGCCTGTTTTCCGGAATCGCAATCTTGACTTGAGAACAAAGATGCAGGTTTTTGTTGCTCTGATCAAGTCCAAGCTTCTGCACCATGCCAGCACATGGACCCTTGAGTCAGGCGTCGAGCGAGATGCCTTCTGGCAGGGCACAATGACGCTCCTGAGAAGAGTGCATAAAGCAATTTTCGGTGCTGGTTTCAACGTGCAATCCGAGCATGTCACACAGGACTTGCACAGCCTTGATCCCTTGGAGATGTTGCGGATTGAACGATTGAGGCACTTGCAAAAGTTGCATGAGCATGGCAGCCCTGCCATCTGGAAGCTGTTGCACGCTGAGCAACGTTGGCTGCGGCAAGCAGTTGATGACCTCAATTGGGCAACCGAGTCAGTTGCCTATAGAGGCCACACTGCGCCGCTCCTTCCGGAAGACCTTGAAGTAGTCAGCAAAAAGCTTGCGTGGGATTGTGTTGGCATGAAACAATACTTGCGCGTTGTCATTGGCAACATCACCAGGCATAGGCTCCGAGAGGCGGAAGCGAGGCGATGGCAGGACAGGTGCCATTTGACTTTAGAAAAGGCTGGCCTCTGGCAAGTGACGCTCAAGAATGAACCGCGCAAGCGTGTGGCGGGTGTTGGTAAGGTCTGCAAGGAATGCGGGAAGGTGTTTGATAGTAACCTTGCCTTGGGGGCCCATCGCAACATGCAGCATGGTGTCAAGCAGGACGCATTCGTCTATGCGCAGGGCACGGAGTGTTGGGTGTGCTTGAAAGATTTTCGGACCACTGACCGCTACAAAGACCACTTGCGAAAGACGGGTTGTTTGCGAAAACTTGTTGAGGCCGATCTGGGTCCCCCTGAGACCCAGCCTCAAATAAAGGCGGTGTCGCGCTCTGCGCACCTGCCGATATTGACAAAGGCGGGGCCTCAGAATTGGTGGGCGATCTTGAAACCAGCAGAAACTGTCCTTGGCGAGACAAGTCAGCTTGATTTTGAGAGTCAACAGTTTGAAAACCTTGCCTTGATGTTGCGTAGGATTGACAACCTTGTTGCCACCGGGCCTGAAATTGGCATGAATTGGCGCGTGCTTGTTGAGGGAGTTGCTGGGATCATCTGGGCAGTCATCCAACACGACAGTAGCCTTCAAGACGAGATTGGCTCAGTGCTTGCAGCATGCAGTGTGATTTTGTCAACCACGATTTTGTCAACCACGCGCGAGGGCGAATTTGTTGAGCGATTGCTTGGCATGGTCGAATGGGTAATCCTTGGTGAGCAGGAATATGTTGACTGTACCGAAGATGCCTGGACAGGGCGCCTTTGGGCTCCAGAAACTGCATGGGTGTTTGATTGGACCCAGACTGCCATGAGTTTGAGCGCAAAGCGACCCACAGCTGCCAAGTACTTGTTGCATTTATTTTCTGGAAGGAGACGCGAAAATGACTTACAGTTCTTCGTTGAAGAGCTGCAGCAAGCGGTCACCTCCTACCGGATTGAGGTCTTGAGCGTTGACCTTGCAGCTGGCGGGGACAGCTGCGATCTGTGCTGCCCCATTCGCCAAGAAGTCTTTTTGCGTTTAATCCGTACTCTGATTGTTGTCGGCATCATGGCGGGGCCCCCTTACGAAACATGGTCATCTTCCCGATGGGCTGATGTCACCCCACTTTTGCAAGCGGGCGCCCTTTTGCAACATGTCCATCATAAGCGGCCCCTTCCCTTGAGAAGCAAAGGCGCACCATGGGGATGGAGTTGGTTGCGAGAGACAGCCCATTGCCAGACGCGGACTGGCTCGCTGCTCTTGCAGTTCACCCTGCTTGCCTTTGCTGAGGCGTACTTGCGCCATGTTGCTATGGCACTCGGGCACCCTGAGGAACCGGAGGGGATTGATATGCCGCTGCCCAGCATTTGGGGCCTTCGAGTGACTCAGGAGCTGATGACGCTTCCAGGTGTCAGTTGCGTGAGCGTTCCCCTGGCGTGGTACGGTGCTGCATCATGGCAGCCGACACGCTTTCTTGTAACAGGCATGCCGACATTTCAAGATAGGCTTAGGGCTCTAGCAGACACAACTCGCCGGCCTGGCAACAGCAGCATTGGAGTCGAACACAGCACCGTTTCAAAGCTGAAGGAATACCCACCGGCGCTATGCCGTGGTCTTGCTGAGGCGTTTCTCGATGTTGCTCGAGCTAGGTCCGGCCCCGTGCAACCTGTTGACACACACACCCAGCAGTGGCTCCAAAATTTGTATGTGCAGTGGGACCCCTACTTGCCAACTGCCATGCATTGCGATTGAGGCGGCGTTTGATGCGCGTCTGTTTTTCCTTCCCCCTTGAATTGTTGTTTGCGTTTTCGGGCATGAGATTCCGCGACCTCCGGCCCCCTTCAAAGACCAGCTGACCGCTTGGCGGACGAGGCTCTCGCAAAGGCAAAAAGGCATATCTCACCAACAATCAGGGAGTCCTTGTAGGGAATGGTATTCTCATATCTCCGAGGGGCAAACAAGGGCCCGCCAACACAACCGGCACGCGGCAAAAAACCCTAAGAGCCCCCAACCAAAATCTCCTGCGCTGAAACAAAATCCTCCCGGGCAACTGCCAGTTGCAAAACAAGAATGGAGCTCAGTTGTCCCCGAGTGGCAATTTTGCGACAAAGCATTTCCCACGGCAATTTTGGCAGGCTCACTCTTGCCTACTAGTGGCCATGAAGAGAGGACAGCCGCGGTTGGATTTTCAAGGGAAACCCGCCCGATTCATGAGTGGCAGAAATTGGCACAGGAGCCGAACGGAGCTCGCGCTGCTCTGGGGAAGTTCCCCCATTTTTGAAGGTACCTTTTTCCGGGAGATCAAAGTGACAACCGAAGAGACAGCTTTTGAAGGAAACGTGCTGAGAACTGGAGTTGTATGTTCACATGAATTCAGATAGTTGAGCAAGCTTCTCCTCGAACACTGAAAGCATTCTTTGAATGGAGCAAGGCAAAACTCAATTATATAGTCGGCCTTCCCAGCTTTCACCCAAGAGTTCCTCAAGACATAACTGAGCCAAGCACCAGATGCCCTAGATGTTTCATGTCTGCCAGAAACAAGGAAGCAAACTAACACAGGGCAAGACCACATGAGATTGTGAGTGATTCGATCTGCTTACTGGAAATTCACACACACACACACACGCACACTTGCTGTGTGTGTGTGTGCGTGTTGGCCAGAATGTCAATTTGTGGGGAAGCTGCTTGTTAACTTGTGGTTCAGGCGGAAATTTGGATGATTTGATAGGCACAGTGTTTCTGAGATACTACTAACCTACAGTGAGCCATGCCTTCCGTTTATCACGCCTTGCGGAACAGTGTGTTCAACGCCTTGCCATTTAGCTGTCCATAAATGCCTGTCGCGGCATCAAGCCTCAACCTACATCATTCGCAGTGCATCTTGGCACCCCTCCAAAAATGCCTGTGTAGGCAACTCTCTTGAAACACACCAGATACCCGCACACTCAAGTCATATTGATAGGGGGAGGCTTTGCTTTCGAGTTCGCCCTTGCTAGATTGGCTGCAGATTGAGCTTGCTTGGTCGCTTGATCAAGGCTAGGTTGGCAGAGCCTCTTTTGACAATCGACTCTTACTGTGGATGGACGAAATCCTGCACCACCTAAGAAACCCTGGAATGATGATTCCAATGTAAATACCAACAAACAATGGTTTCAACCATGGTTTCTCAGGTGGTGCGAACGGATTTCGTCCCATGCACAGCAGGACGCCTTCCTGTTGAATGGTTTCAATCTCGCAAGCCCTGCGTCTAGGCGATGACGATTGCCGCATTCATCATGGCCACACGCCGATGAACCCGCGAACGACCAAGAGCTCACTGACTTTTCTGGACAGCTAACCTACGAGTTCCCGAGGAAATTCGCCAAAGAAGGAATCGTGTTTGAAAAGAGTTGCCTACATTGGCATCTTTGGAGGGGTGCCAAGATGCGCTACTAATCTAGGTTGAGGCTTGGTGCCGCAACATACATTCATATATGACCACTCTTGTACAAACTCATGTTCTGCAAAATGCGAAGGCAAAGGCCACTCCGAATAGTGAACGCACTTCTTTACTGGAGCAAAGTCAAGAGCAACTCGTGAGCCTCCTCGGTTTCTAACTCAGAGTTTCTGTAAGACCCAAGTACCAATCATGTCATGTATCCCAGGCGTTGTATTTCTACCAGGCCAGATAGCAAACTAACCAAGAAAAAGCGCACATAAAACACTGAAGCGCTTGATTTGCTTGGTACATGCCTGGTGTTGGCACTCGCTGGCCTGCTGAATTTTGAGTTGTGAGGTAATGGCCGTCGGTTGTCGTTCGACATGGCATTTTGGATAGTTAATAGAAACAAATACTTGACTCACGGCCACCCTGTTCGGAAAGAACTTATACCCACATACAGACTCCAACTCTCATCATACAACTCCAATTCTCAGCATAGTTCCTTGTTCGATGTTCCCTTTCTACTCTCGGGTTTGTCTCAAAGGAGGATTCCACCATTCGAATGGGCAGCCTCCTTTCGCCGTCCCAACTTTCTGCACAAGCGCAATGCGCGCGGCCGCAGCCCCCGCCTCGCCAGCCCTGCTCCGCTGGTGGGGATGGCGATACTTCCCCTCCGGCCTCCGGAGCACGCGCCAGTATGCAGTCGGAAAGCTTCTCAAATTGCTGGACCTGCCCCCTTTTGGGTGGTGTTCAAAGGGAAACCGAAAGGAAACCGACCCTTGTAAGAATTCCAATGCGAAACACCCATTGCGACGTGACATTGAGGAACCCCCCCAATCTCTGGCTATGAACTTTAGCTTCGCACTCCGAAATGTCATTTCTTGTCCGAGCCCCAAGACTTTTGTGGTGCCCCTTTAAAACCAACCAACCAGGGTACCCGGTACCCTCAAAAAAACGCACACCCACTCAGATGTATTTCGGGTGTCGAGAGGATCTCCACGTGAAGTTCATGCCTTTTGCAAGGAAAGTGACTGGATTGGTCCAACGATCCCCTCTTTGTGAAACAACAAACAAAAACTTGTCCTCCAACAAAACCAAAGGTTCAGGTCGGAACCAAGGCCGGCCAAATCGGCAGGGTGGTGTTCGGATCTTCCGTTTTTTCTAGGCAGAGAGCCTCAAACTTCCAGGGATCCGCAAATCACTATGATTCAAATGCATAAGGGCCTGAGCTGCTGATCTGCGCAAAAGCTTTTCTTGAAGATCTCGATAGGAGCTTTCTCTCGGCATCCATTTGAAATTAGATAGACTCAACACCCTCTTGCTTCCAGTCAGCGACCTCAGTCTAGATTGGACTGAGAAGAGGAACTTCGTACCAAAAAAAGGACTTTGATTAGAATCTAAATAGATTTCAACAAGGACAGAGTTGAACTAGAATTTCGATTTTAAGGCAGAATTCAACAGCTGGCTTGAAATTCTTGACTCAAGCCTCATAAGGCTCCTTATGAAGCTCATAGGCTCATTGTGAAGCTCCTTAGGCTCAAAGCTCCTTTAAGGCTCCGTACAAAGCTCCTTGTAGGAGTTATAAAGATCCTCGGAAAGCTCCGTTTAAGGGCCTCTTGTCCTTGTGCAAATCCTTTTAAAGCTCCTTGTGGAGCTCCTGACTCCTGCAAGGCCTTTCATGAAACTCTTTACTAAGGCTCCTTAAAACAAAAAAGCTCCTTATGCCAAATAGGATGCTGATGTGTTCTTGTTTGGAAAGTGTTGAACAGAAATCAAAGAACTGAAATTGAAGTATAATTTCAATTTATATTTGGAATTTAAATATGATGTTCTTGTCCAAAAGGATTTCACTTGAATTTAGCTCGAATTTGAGAGGAATTTAATAGCGATGGGAGTTGGATTAAATTTCTAGATGGGGCCCACAACAAACAGGAATGATATGTCATGACCTGCAGGTGGGACATCTCCATTAGAATATCTTTAGAAAGATGATTTAAAGAGGAATTCCATTCGAAACGTGATGTTCATTCTAATCGTTGTTTAGTGAAACGGTTCACAGGGAAAAATGCTAATCATAACTTCAGTTTCAGTTTGGAATTTAAATATGTGTCCTTTTCTGAAAGGATTTCGATTCACATTAATTGGGATTTGAGTTGAATCTAATGACAATGGAATCTTACTTAAAATGTTATTTTCAAATAGAATGGAGTTGACTTAAATTTACACAAACAAGACACAACCCAGCCAGCAATGATATGCAATTGCCTGCAGGTGGGACATCTTCCAAGAAAGATGTACTTTGGCAAAGCGCAAATGGGACAGAACACAAACAGGTATGATATGCAAAGAGGTAGAACATGAAGGGGGGGCCGGCACCAAAAAAAGAAGGAGGTACCCTCCCCCAGACGAACATGGAAGCTCCCAGCAATCCTTTGGAAGACTTGGTTCCATTTACCGAAGCCTTCTGGGAACTTCCGGCTGTTCGTCTGAGTGTATCTGCCGTAGGAACCGTAGGCACATCTCACCCTCGGGAGCCTTCCGTTTCAAAACGGCCGCTTCCCGGAGACCTGCTCAACTTGGGCTTGTTTTTTTTTTTGTTTGTTTTTTTGCGGGAGTCGTTTTTTCTCTTGGCCCCAAGTCGCAAAAGCAGAGTCTGGTTGTACTAGATGGTTCTAAAGATTTATATGGCTTTATACATGGTTCGGCTTTATACCTATACCAGGTTTCTACCATGCTTTGTTAGAGGTACTAAAGGGGGGTTACTACCACATCCTAACCCACTCAAAAGATAGCTCCTTGGCTCCCTCTTCAAAAATGCAACTTTTTGTTGGGATACCCCCAGCTCTTGGCTCCCTTCCCAGCGCCAGCTAGTATATGGCCATGGGTCACAATCCAAATCGGTTAGCCCACAGTGAACATCCGATTCAATCCAACCACTAAAATAGGAAGCCTAAAATGGGTGGTGAATTCACCCAATCCAACCAAAATGGGATCCCAAAACGGTTTTGACTTCACCCACGCCTGTAGGGGCGCCAGAAGGCCGAGAAGTGCCGCAAGCAGCTGCCGAAAGTGACCGGGCCCTGGTAACTCACGGAGGGACCTTGGAAGAGGGGCATTCTAAGGACCAAATGGACACCCAAAATGGACATACCCCCAAATTAGTAATGTTTCTGGTTATTCAGGGTACACACCCCAGAAACCATCCCTACAAATGGCCTCCCCAGAAACCATCCCTACAAATGGCCTATAGCTGTGGCATGTCCATGTGAGTCATAGTTAACCTCCGGTAGCCCTGGTTGAAACATCGCACTTCTTAAGCGGATCCGGATCGCTTGGGGGAGCACCTATGTTCATTGAGTCGGGTCACCAACAGACTCACCAAGGACAAAACGTGTACCCGCGTTGCTGTGGAACACAGCAAAGGGTGCCAGTTAGAGGAAAATGGCCCAAACAAGGACCCCCGCATCTCTTTTGTTCTCTGGAACTCCGCTGCCAAGCACCTACGACTTATGCATCTTGAACCGCTCTCATGGTTTCTGTCACCTTCTTGAGAGTCTCCGCGTTGTTCCACAACGAGATGGACTGAAGATCAAAAAGTTTGGCTCCGAAGTTGTAGACCTCCGTGTCTTTAGCAGTGATGTAGGCTGCCATCTCCCTCTCACGTGGCAGCCAATCCAGCTTGACATCAGAATTCACCTTGCCATCCGTGGCATGGACCCTCCGAATGAGACCCATCTCTTCTGGCGTCTTGCCGTAAAGCCGGCCCAAGCAAACCACCGTCTCATCCATCCGCTCATTCAGCCCCACCAGGTCAAACTGAGTGGCAAGCACGCGCTGGGACTTTGCCACGTCACCTTGACCCAGCTTTTGGTTGACCTCACAGCAGGAACGCTGGACGATGCTGAGTGTGGACGCTCCGCGCGGCCAGCTCTTTTGGAGCGCAAACTCCTCAGAAGTCCAGTTTCCAGCCACATAGTCCCTCTGGAATCCCAAGAATTGCGCAAACCTCTGGTGGGTAGGCTCAGAGTTCAGGTAGTAGAAGTAAGACCTCAGCTTCTCCGCCGGTTCGCGCAAGATCGTGGTGATCACAATCCTCTTCTGAGGGCCCCACGTACTTGGAAGGAAATAACTTGCCTTGGCCGAGGTGGAAAGCAAAGCATAGCGCTTGGAGTCGGGCCACAGGTTCTTCAGGCTTGTCAAGTCGGAGCTGTTGGCCACCGAGATCTGCGATTTGTAGGCGTCTTCAATCACCCCAAGGCCAGCATGTGAAGTGCAGCCAGACGGAACCAACTTGCACCCGGGGTTACCACCGGGGAAGTATTCAGCCATGCATGCAGCACCCCCAATGCCTTTCTCCACGCAAGGCCAATAGGGGTTGCCACACTGCTGGGTGCACATGAGATCGCTTTGGGTGACGGCATCTACAACTTTGCGCATGGTTGAGCCGCCAACCTTGTGGAACTTGACGAAGAGGAAGAACTCTGAGAGCTGGTCCTTGGCACGTGCCTGCTCAGCTGTGAGCGAAACTTCGGGCAGCCCCTCCTCGGCCGTGAGGCGGCCCAGCTCCAAGCCTCGCTGGAGGAACTGGGGGGTTTCCTCCACGCACTCCTCCGCAGCTGCAAGCAGCAACAGGAAGTTGAAGAACACGGATAGCCCGGTCATGGATTTTCTCTTGGGCTAGGGCAAGCTGAAAGACACAGCTTGGCTATAAACTGTCTATAGCTCGAGCCAAATTGCAGAAGGGCACCCTTTCCCATGTGGAGCCGTGGTCTTGACGCTGACCCAATGAGACCGTCGGCACGGCCACGGAGCGAGGTCTGACTGAGACGCTGTGTGTCTCTCAGATGTTTCGCCTGCCCACATGGGTATCACACGGGCGGCCTTCTCAATGGGTGCCTCAGCCGCAAAAGTCATATGGGGCCAAACAACTTTGCTTGCGCAACAGCCATGACAACACATGGCCTGGGCTGCCAAAGCGCAAATCCCCCCCCACAAGTACCCACCACTGCACCTGGCTTGCCCTTGTGTCTCATTGAAGTCATAAGCGTTCTTGCTTGTCCCCAGTTTTGTTTGGTAAGATCGGAGTCCAACTCCCCCCCGTTCGGCAGC
>CAUJNA010000113.1:2735656-2803133 GCA_963377175.1 Effrenium voratum
TTGTTGTTGTTGTTGTTGTTGTTGTTGTTGTTGTTGTTGTTGTTGTTGTTGTTGTTGTTGTTGTTGTTGTTGTTGTTGTTGTTGTTGTTGTTGTTGTTGTTGTTGTTGTTGTTGTTGTTGTTGTTGTTGTTGTTGTTGTTGTTGTTGTTGTTGTTGTTGTTGTTGTTGTTGTTGTTGTTGTTGTTGTTGTTGTTGTTGTTGTTGTTGTTGTTGTTGTTGTTGTTGTTGTTGTTGTTGTTGTTGTTGTTGTTGTTGTTGTTGTTGTTGTTGTTGTTGTTGTTGTTGTTGTTGTTGTTGTTGTTGTTGTTGTTGTTGTTGTTGTTGTTGTTGTTGTTGTTGTTGTTGTTGTTGTTGTTGTTGTTGTTGTTGTTGTTGTTGTTGTTGTTGTTGTTGTTGTTGTTGTTGTTGTTGTTGTTGTTGTTGTTGTTGTTGTTGTTGTTGTTGTTGTTGTTGTTGTTGTTGTTGTTGTTGTTGTTGTTGTTGTTGTTGTTGTTGTTGTTGTTGTTGTTGTTGTTGTTGTTGTTGTTGTTGTTGTTGTTGTTGTTGTTGTTGTTGTTGTTGTTGTTGTTGTTGTTGTTGTTGTTGTTGTTGTTTTCTGGTTTTGATACGCAACATATTGGACATCTGTGCGGACTCAAACCGCTCCAGGGCCACTTTGAAGGACAACGCAACCAACCCCTGCAACGCGCTAGGTGTTGGATTTCAATTAGGGACCCTTCGGTAGGCATCCTTCAAGGAGGTTCCAACCACCAAAATTCCAACCGCCCATTTCTTTCCAGAACCCAAGACGCAATGGGAACCCCACCTTTTCAACGCCAGATGCGACCATTCACCGCGCTTCCCAGCGAAATCCACCGAAAGCCACCCTCCGTGTCTCTCGGCTCACCTGCGGCGGCTCCGCACCAGCCCTTCACCGTGCCCTCAGCCTGGAAGGGCATCGCACGCCACCTGGCGGGTTGCGGGGGGAAAGGGGTGCCTTAAACTCCAGGCATGCGCAGAGGGGGCCGTGGGTTTGCGGCCTTCCTTTGGGTAGGCGGCGGGCAAGGGTTGCAAAGCCCAAGAAATCACAGAGATGCGCCTGTTGAGCTCGGCTGGACCCCGAAGAAGAAGAACCCTTTGGCCATGAATTTCTGTTGGGGCCGCGCCATGAGCCGTGCATTCCTAGCTGGTGCATGGAGTCAGTTTTCTAGCACATGTTTGGTCCGTTTGGGGCCATGGAGTTGAGGAGGCCGGTGCTTACTCTGAAACATCATCGTTTTGTCTGCCTGTTTGGTTTGGTTTCTCCGCGGTTCCGTTGATTTGTCCTTTTGGGGAATTGGATTTTCGGCCAATGGAAACGCGAAAAGCCGGACAGGCGCTGATCGACGAACAAGTGGCCCGGCTGGTCAAAGCAGAAAGACGTGGTTGTGTGATGGTAGCTTTCGTGGTGATCCTTGCTGCTGTCGCGGTTGCCTAGGAAAGTGGTCAAATCGTTCATGGTTGCCAGGGTCCCCAGATTCAAGCTTCCCTCGTGCTCCGGTGGTTTCAACCACGTGCTCTCTACAAAAGCGAGGGCTTCAAATCCGAATATCCACCAAAGCCCCAAGCCACCAAGCTGACGGGTTGCCTAACACATGGCTTCTCTTTGCCCTTCCAGACCCGCTCCGCTGCCTCGGATTTGAATTCTCCACCCAAACCTCCCTGCACCTGACGGACACAAGGCGGTCAAAAACATGAGAAATTGAAACGGAAGAAAACAAAACACATAGACTTATGACTGAGGTTCGGTTCTGCATAGAAATTGGCCCCTGGAGCAGGAGAACAAAGGGACCCAAGGCCGATTTGTCTACCCCTTGGACTACACACTCGACAACCCTGTTTTGGATGAGGTGAAACGGGGAGACCAAAAGAAAGCCCAGAAACAACTGTTATTTGCTAGAGCATATTGTGCAGCTCTTGATCTATCTCTTCCGGATATCTTTTTTAAGGTTCTGTGAAAGATCTCTGAGAAGATCTTTACACCAAAAATATCCTGCAAAGGGATCTTGCGCAAAGATCCTGAAAAGATCCTCGGACGACACTTTAGACAGACAGATCAAACATATTTTGCAGATCCGGCAAAGAGATTGATGATCTTGACGGGATCTCTGTGCAAGATTTCTTTACAATACAAGGTCTCCGTTGTCCTTTTTTGGATCTTGAAAAACGAAGCTCCGTAGAGCATCCGGTGGAGGTCCTTCACAATATCTGTGGAAAGGATTTCTATGGAAGATCCTGAAGATCCCAAAAGAGGAACTCTATGAAGGTCCTGACAAGCGCAAAATATATAGGCTGCGTGATAATTACCGAAGTGAGCCGAAGTCCGCCAAGGGTTCACTTTCGATGTTCACAACTCGCACTGTGCAGCGAGAGCCATCGAAGACACTCAAAGCCACACAAAGGGAGCACCAATCTACTTGCGGAATTCGCACGGAACAGCGAGAGCGCACTGGAAACACACCCGCGACCACCCTTTTCCATCGAACCGTGCAAAGTCGAAATGCACCTAAGCGATTTGGGAGAGAACTGTTCTTGAGCCCGGCGATGAGGCCAACTCTCGATATCTAACCCTGCCTTATTGCTACCAAAAAAAAAGCCCGTGTGCACTGTAGAAACCATCTAACAGCTCTCCGTAGACTTTCAAATTCGCCTGTGCGTCCTCCAAACCTACCCAAAACCCTGCACAAGCGCGGAAATCTGCGCACCTGCCTATGGCTGGTCCCTTCAGCCACGCCTTTTTGGCCGGCCAGCGCCACGAGCCCCCAAGCCCACTGCAAGTCGTGGCGCGAAAATGCCGGCGCCACGTGGCTGGGCAGGACACTCGCAGCGGTGACCAGTGCTAAGATGGTATGCCTGGGCTTGGCGGCGAGGGAAGCCCCAAATCGCGGGGTGGTTTCGTGGTGGTTTCGTGGTCCCCATATGCACGCAAAAAAACAGGGAGATGGGGGCCAGGAGGGAAAGTTGCCCAACTTCTGCTGAGGAGCTCCGAAAAGAGGAATAAATGCACCTTCTCCAGCTAACGTTTTGCTATTTGCTACTGTGTTGTCTTCTTGTCTTGTTCTGGTGCCGTTGCCTTGTTGTCTTGTTGCCTTGTTGCCTCGTTGTCTTGTTGTCTTGTTGCCTTGGCAGTCGTACTGTAATTGTGTGGTGGGGCGGCGACGTGATGCTGGGAATGCTGGAGATGCTGGTGAGGGCTTGTCTGTGGTGGATTTTGACAATATTGGTGATGCTGATGATGCTGCGAATGCTGGGGATGCCGGTGAGCAGAAAGCGGAACTACATAAGATGCGTACCAAGTGCAAAATCTCCCAGCGTCTGGTGCAGAATGTGATTTAGGTTGCTGAGGTTTCTCGCCCAACCACCAAGTCACTTGACCGGTGACCCCCTGTTTGTGCTTCGAGCCGCGTGTTTCGAGTCCCGAAAGGGTCACTTGGGGTTGGACAAATGAACGCGTCCCTCAGACAGCACTGCTACGCGAGTTGCTCATGGTACACAGTGTCATCATCCGCCATGATCAACCAGGTGTCGGGATCCTGCTCAACCTGCGCACGATGCGAGAGAACTGCCGTGGAACCTCTAGGGGGTTTGCAACTTGGGACAAGTGCAGAGATACCGCGGAACCGAGGGGGACTTTCCAGCGAACATCCAGACACCGACCCACCACTGTCTTACATTCGACCTCAAAAATGGTTGATTTCCTTGAGGGTGTCTTTTCACGCCATTCACAAGGCGGCTTGCGTGTCCACACTGCCATCTCACGCCGCGTTCCGACTAGGCCTTCCGAGATCATGTTGGCCAGGGAACATGGAGACATCGATGGCAATGAGGAAATACCGGGTTTACGGAAAACATATGGCGGCCGGGAAATCTCCGAAAATCTAGATAAACCTCAAGAAGCATCTGGATTTCGAACGGGGAGCATCACCAGAATCCCCCGAATCAACTCGAGAAATCGCTGGAATCCCACGACAGTCTCATCCAAAAAGCCCCCCCCCAAGGCCCCCAAAGCCCCCAGCGTCCATCGCCTCCAGGGCCGCCAGCAGCGCGGGCCCCTCCTTCTCCCGAAGCTCCACCGACTCCAACGCCTCGGCGGCCCCTTGCGGGGCACGGCGTCGCTCGAACAAGATCCCTCGAGGCGCTGGTCGCTTCTTGACCTTTTCGGCCCAAGGCCAGGCAAAACTTGAGAAACCAAGCAGAAGAAAACCAAGGAAAAGCTGAAAGACCGAGTTGAAAAGCCCAACTTGGGAGATGCAACCTTGAGAACTTCTAGAACGGAGCACTCCAAGGCTTCCATGCACGGCACTTTTTGGAGCTTTTAGCGGGCCACAAAATGGGGCCGCGGGGATGGTGCCGTTTCGGGGATGGCGGCGTGTTTCTGTTCCAGACCCGTGCCCACATGTGTGGGATGCCCTTTAAAGGTAATCTTTATATTTCGGAGACCAATCGTTTTAGAAAGGGAAACGGATGTTTTCCACTAAACAACTGGTTGTAAAGTAGAACCGAAATGCAAACAAGCCTTCCAAAATAGCCCAAAACGGAACCAGAAAGTGGCCCGTTTGGACAATCGAACCATTCCAACAGGAAATCCGCTTTTAGAAAGGAAACCAAAGGAAACCCACCATTCAAAAAGGGACCCAAACGGAAGCCACCAGGTTGCGTTTTGTTCTTCTTCTTCCAAACGTGGCTTTAAAGGGAAGCCAAAAGGCTTTTTCGGAGCTTCGCCTAAAAGCTAAAACAGGCAGTTCCATGATTGGAGGGAGGGTACGATGGATGCCCCAAGCATCTTGCAAGGCCATCCACCAGGAGCAGCGAAGTAGATGGCGCGCAACTTCCATGTGTGTAAGCAAAGATGACAATTTACCATAAAGGGGGAAGGTGTGCCACCTCCTTTCGGCCCTTGAGACAAAGGGCCTGGATCGACTTCAGCACCGAGCGATTTACCAGGTCCTGCTTGGGGTCTGCCAGCTTCTTGCTCTGCTTCCCGCTCACCTCGCTGGGCTTTTGGCCGACCCGTGTGCCCCGTAGCTTTTGCTGCCGATGCGGCAACGCATGGGTAGGTGGCTTTGGCGCATTTTGGACCACAAGTGAAATTTCCTTGGGCTGATGTTTGCAGGGGACATATGGCTTCGTCCCCAAAACACAAAAAACTTCGAGAGCAGGCGGTGTTTGCTGTGGATCCCCTTTTACACCACCCAGCAAAAAGGTAACCTGAAAAAATGACAGACCAACTGTGGTTCACTACCTGATTTCGGAAGCTATGGAGACTTGGTTCGAGCAGGCTTCCGACGACGACGATGCTGATGCTGATGCTGATGCTGATGCTGATGCTGATGCTGATGCTTGATGATGATGACGCTGCTGATGCTGGTGCTGTTGGCACTGGGTCATGGTGATAGGGGATGGGGATGGTAGTGGTGCTGTTGCTGGTGCTGGTGCTGCTGCTGATGATGATGGTGATGGGATGGTGATTGTGGCGATTGTGGTGATGATGCTGATTATGATGGTGATGGTGATGGTGATGGTGATGGTGATGGTGATGGTGATGGTGATTGTGGTGATGATGGTGATTTTGATGGTGATGGTGATGGTGATGGTGTTGGGATGGTGATTGTGGTGATGATGGTGATTTTGATGGTGATTGTGGTGATGATGATGATGGTGATGGTGATGATGATGGTGATGATGATGGTGATGATGATGGTGATGGTGAGGAGGAGGAGGAGGAGGAGGAGGAGGAGGAGGATGCCCTTCCGCATTTTCTCAACGATCTTGCTTCTGCTGGCTGTTCGTGCCACGAGATCCACAGTGAGACTAGACAAACTAGAGAAAGAACACAAGCAGTTGGGTTTGGGGGAAGGGGGGATTCGACGAATCTCCTTTTTGACTTTCTCCAAACTTCAATGTTCCGCTCAACGCTGAAATCATGCAAAAGGTGGCATCATTTACATGGGAAATTATGGAACGCCCAGCCAGTTGATGTTCACGCTTATCATTCATAACAACAAGAACTCCGCCTTTCAGAGAACGGGAATGATTTAGAACTAGACGTCTTCGACGGCCGGATGTGCGCATTCGTCAACCCTGTTTACGGATGTCCCTAATCAAACTTCATGGACCTATGGATACGACACCCTGCACATGAGGCCCGCTGCTCTTTTCAGCCCTCAAAGCTCAGGCGGACATACTCCAATTGGAACATTGACTGCAAAGAGCTAAAGTGGGAAAGCGAAATGGCTAAAGAACGGATCTGCATTGAGGGAAGTGAGCTGAACGTACTGAAATTGAGCAAACAGTACCTAGGGCTTCCCGAGACAGCCCAAATTCGAGCACAAAGGAAGTTCATTCCTTTCCCGGCTTTCGCTTGGCCTAAAGCTAACAACGAGGACGCCTCACCTCAAACGTACCTGCGTTTTGGAAGTCACCCGTTACGTGATCGGTCAAAGGGAACCCACCCGCACAGTCAGAACCCAAGTTTTAGGCTCGGGTCCTTGAAACTTTGGGATTGAAAGAATTAACTTTGATGAAACTTTGGGATTCAAACTGCCCTTGATGAAACTTGGGAATAGAAAGAATTGCCCTTGGCTTCGGTGCAAACTCGCAAATGGCCCTTGGAAACCCGGAGCCACCCACCGCCCCCCCCTTCCCCGGCCCCGCAAGCGCCGGGCCGCGAAGACCAGCACGGCGTCCGGGCGGCAGCTCTGCTGCGCCAAGGACGTCACCGCCTCCCGGAGCCGCGATGCGCTGCCCAGGTAGGTGGACCTCAGCGAGGCCCAAGAGAACTCACTCACCTCACTCACTTCTCTCAAGGCAAGAAAGCAACCAAAGAAGCAAAGAAGGCAAGCAACGCCCCCAAAGCAGCCAACCAACCCACCAACCCACCAACCTCCTGAAACCCTGAAACAAATGGATTCGAGCGCCCTTTGATTCCTGAGGGGCGGCCAAAAAAGACAACAAGAGGTGGACCTGCTGGCTTCCCTACGATCAAGGAAGTGTCACTTGCAGCTTGACCCGCATAACCACATGGCTTCTTCTCAAGACTGAAGTTGGCTTTGTGGCTGCATTTTGTGGGCTGATTTGGGGGTTAGGTTAATGTTGTGGTTGGCAACTTTTGCTGGGTTGATCTTTGATACTTCGGTTGGGCAGACTTCGCCGGAATTCGCACCAAGAACTCGCTGGCAAGTTGCGGAAGCTGGCGATTTGTTAATTTGTTGACCCTGACCATTTGCGGGGTTGGCCACGGCTGTGGCCATTTTGAGGTTTGCCATTTGAGTGTCCGTTTTTGCTTTGGTCGGTTTTGGATGAGAGCGACAGAAAGAACGCGAGCCTCGTCAGCATGGTCGCGTGGATTCGGTGAGGTCCCCCCTCCCAATATGATCTGGGTTTCGAAACGAAGCCTCGGGTCGTTTCAGGTCGTTCTTTGGCCGAGTGAGCGTCCCGGTCTCTTACTCCCCGGTTTCCATTTTTAAAAAAATGGGTCCAGTCGCAAGGTCACGGCCGGGCCACAGGACCACCACCACCCGGGGCTTCTCTGCGCACGCACGGCTGGTCGGGCTCAAGCGCTCGGATCTCAGCGACGGGCCCAGCAGCCGCGACGGCTGGAAGTCCACCTGGCGAGTGACGAGTCAGAAGGATAGGATCAAACCCCCGCCCCCCCTGAGCCCCCCCCCCCTGTCTGGTGGACACTTAGGCTCTATTTTGCAACCTCCTTCTTTTGGGGTTTTGGCTTTAGGGCTCATGCTTGCAAAATAGACTCTAGGTGTCCACCGCCCCCCCCTCAGGATTGGAGCCAAACCCCAAAAACTCCACCCGTCCCAAACAAAAAGCGAAGATCATCAGCTAGCGCCAAAACGCGCGGTGCCTCTTGCCAAGGCTCAAGGCTCCAAAGGAATGCAACTTTCGGGTGAAGTCCTGTGCCCAGGTTCCCCCGCAATTCCTGGAAGGATGCCCAACCTTTCCACCCCAACCCTTTGAATCCCCTTCCGCCCCTTGCTCCCCCTTCTCTCGGAGCATTTGAGCCACTGTGAACACTCGTGGTGCCCCAAGTGATACAGGCGTGTGGAAGCAAGTGTTTGAAGCAAGTGAAGTCTTTCACAATGTCCAGCACCGAAGCTGCTTCTTGGAAGTCGAAGAACCAGCTATCTGCCCCCCCCCCTCCGTCGACCCTCCTGGACGCTGGGTGTGTCGGGCAGGATCAACATGCCCACCAGCACTGGCACCAGAAACAAAACCATGGTGCCATACGACGCCACCGACCACATGGACGACATGGCGCCGTCAGAGTGAAGGGCACAGACACAAAGTTGCGTTTTTTGCGGACTAAGTGCTGACAAACAAAAAAAAGAGAGAAAGAAGAGACTGAAATGATTGAAGAGCAGAAACAATGTCTTCCGCCGGACCATAGCTGCCGCACATGGAAAACTACAAGCCGGATATTCCAACAGGATCTGGGCTCGCATGATCTTTTGTCGTATGGCTTTGCCCCCAATGTTTTCGTGTTCCGTCCCGATATGCGTATGGGTCAAAATTAAACCTTTCAGGGGACCACAGGCTTCCATGTTTCCATTTGCCAGGCCAACCCATTTTGGGGTTACCCGATGTTTGACCCACGGCCATCAGACTCATTTGAAAAGCTGATCCGCCGGCATGAGCCGGAAGTGTGGCCGGTACAAACTGGTTTGCTCAATCCGTGGTGAGACACCACTGCAACATTGGAAACTACATGGCATAAGGATTGAGGATTCATTTCAACAACTCAAACACATGTTGGACATGTCGCATGCACTTGAAGCCGTACCGAAGCACGATTTGCAGATGACCAAGCGTGCAATGGGGTGTCCACCGTAATTCGACTAGTTGGTGTGCTTGCAAAATCAAATTGTGCAATGGTCGAAGCTCCTTTTACACGGGCTATGGTCGCCACAATAAGCCAGTGCCTTTTCATTGGTTGTCTAAAAAAGGACTATTAATGGACTCATGATCATCCAGCCAACTCAAGTTTAGGGTGATTTGACCATGACACAAATGATGCTGACGTTGAGGCATATTCAAGAAATCCCAGAGGTTGAGGTTGGAAATGAACCTCATCGTATAGAACCAGTCCTCGAAAGTGTGGCCCCGTACTGCCGATGTTCCGAAAAAGTCAATATGACATGTTCAATTTGGGGCCAAGATTGGCATTGAGGATAAGCCCCAATCACTCTCTCTGAATGAGGCCGTGCCTGAGGCTGTAAGGAATCTGATCTCTTTTCACCGCCATTTTTTGGCTTTCGCGGCCCGCTCTAACCTTTTGTGTTCTGCCCTGAAAGAAAAAATGGGTTCCAGGCCAGCCTGATGATCCAACGGGGGTTTGCCACCAACGCTTGGCTTGGTCAAGAGCAGTTGATCGAATTCGGGGTACAGCCGAAACCACTGGAAGTGACCGAAACCACTGGAAGTGAATCTGTTGCCGCTTCAACCCGACACAATTTTGGGCGGCCATGAGCTAGTGCTCTATTCGTAACATAGAAGACTTCTAAGGGCCAAGCTTGCCCGGGCTTTGGGGGCTTCGCAGGCTCCATGCAAGGCCCGTATGCCAACTACTTTGAATCAGTCGCCCGGTCAGTTTGTTTGCTTCCTTTTTTCCGTGGCCTTGTCACACCTGCTTCTCTGCTTCAGAAAAGCGGGCTACGGGCGCCACTGGCAGCTTGCATCGCAAGCGGGTGCAGCAGAAGGCGAGGTAGCATAGACAGAAGCACAGTAGTAGGGTGGGATAGCCAGTGGTTCGGCAATGCCTGCTGCCCCAGGCCAAATCCCGGCACTGCGTCTCATGGGTCTTCCCCCAGACGCAATCCCAGCACGCCTGGTTTCTGCTCACCAGGATCATCAGGTCCCTGGACCAGCCTTCGAGAATCCTGCAAAACAAGTCTGCTCTTTTTGTGTGTGTGTGGGTGTGTGTGTCTGGAAACGACAATGCCTATGCCAAGGCATGCTCTGACCCTGCAAACCGCCGTGACATAGTCTTCGAAGATGCATGGATGAATTGGATTTCACTGAACACTGGATACTGGATAACACGCCTGCGATGTGCTCATCGGGAAGCTTGAGTTGGGATTTCTTGCCAGAAATTGCCATCATTCAGCTTCCCTCGCAATTTGTGGTTGGGATTGGTGGTTTGGTGGTTAGGGGAGGGGAACCACTACAAGAACCA
Organism: Effrenium voratum; assembly: GCA_963377175.1. Lineage (NCBI taxonomy): Eukaryota > Dinophyceae > Suessiales > Symbiodiniaceae > Effrenium > Effrenium voratum. The sequence goes on from CAUJNA010000113.1 coordinate 2,745,861, forward strand.
GAGGTTCAAATCCCCAAACCACCAATCCAAACCGCCAAATAGAGCTTACCTGAATCATCCCTCTTGAGGAAAAGCGTCCTTCGTTTACCAAAAAAGTCCTTCGATGCTTGAGTTCGCGATAGCTCTGAGAGATAGTGGCACAAACAAAAGGCCGGCCCTAAAACGGCCGTCCTGGTCTGAAAAAAACCGCCTCGATACCTCCAAGACCACTCCAGCTGGTCGAACAGCAGCTTGTGCTGAGCCGGGTACACCTGTTCGAAGGTGTCCTCAGCTCATGGACTTCTCCCTGGGTGATTTGGCTGTGGCTCAAAACACTGTACCCCTGGTGAACATCAAAATAGGTGGCAAATGGATGTTCATCCACCCTGAAATGGAGCCATAGGTTATGCCCCATGGCCATTTCCAATCCTGGAAGTTGTTTTGCTTTCACAAATTAAAACGGAAGTCAGGGCCTTTGCAGGTGATTGAAACGGCGTCAACCCAGCAAGCCCTGGTGTGATGATTGCATCAAATTGGCTAAAGAGATCAATAGCGCTTTAAAAAGCGACCGGAAAAAGGGCTCGGTGCTGCTTTTGTTGGTTCCACCCCCCCCCTTTAGCTCAAACAATCCCGGACTGCGAGCCCCTTCGAAGTTGCTCGTTCAATTGAACAAGTCGCCCGCGTGTTCTAGGCTCGCGACCCTCGGGCTCACAACTGTGTCTGCGACAATTGCTTCGGGCTGACACACACACACACACACACACACACACCCCACGATGCTTCAAAGAAACATGGCTATGACATACAGGACGAGATCTAGTTTTTAAAGTTGTTTGCGTGTTCAAAAGAAAACTTGCTTTCTCACTCGGCTACAGCGCCCGCGCACACTTGGCACATTGGCACAAGCAAGACAAATTGCGCTCACCCACATGCATGTGATTCTGCTTGATTCACGAAGCCCGCTACAATTGTGAGGGGCATGATACGCACACGCGCCCCAGTCATGCTTCGCAAACTTGTGCTGATGTGTCTCTGCCGGGCTGTCTTTTTTGACTATGTCTTTATCTTGCCATATCTTTGCTTGCGTTTTGCTATGGCTGCAACTTTGCTTTGCTCTGTACGCTACTTCACTGCGTCTTTACTTGGCTACATCTTTTCGCTGCTGCTCCTTTGCTTGGCTATGTCTTTACTTTGCTATGTCTCTTTTTGGCGATGTGTCTACTTTGCCTCTGTGGATGCGCGAAGATTCCATGCTTCGACTGCATTCCCACGTTCCACCCAGCTCCAAGAAGGTGGATCACTTTCAACGGGATTCTTTGGTATCAAGATGGCCAAAAGCAGCACAAAGGCTTATATAACCCAAATCCCCAAACAAACCACCAGTTCCCATATTAGGTGTGTGCCACCCCCCCCAAACTGCGACTTTTCTTTTGGCCTCCATTTCCACGAAGGTGAAAAGGGTACCCTCAGAAATACAGCACGCTGAAATTACAACCAGTGGTGATTCATGTTTCGATACACCCCCTACCAAATGGAGCGAAGTGGATGTTGTCGATCCACAATACAATGAAGTCCTCCAACCAGGTGGGTCACCCAAATTTTGAAGCTTCCCTGCTTCTTTCCTTATCAAGGTCCATATGCCCCAAAACCCAAGGGCGGTTTGCTTTTTGACGTGTTCCTTGGGAAAAACCCCCCAAGCCCGGGGTACCTATTTCTATTAAAACAAAAAAAGACTCGACGCACTCCGGTCTCGGCCACTCCGGTCCTCCAAGAAGGTGGTGGGGAGCCCGTTGATCCAATTGGGCCAGTGCCCGGGCCCCGGGAAGTGCAGCGCCAGAGGCTCCTTGGGCTCCGACTCCGCCTCCTGGGGGGCGGGCGTGAAGCGGGGCAATGGGGCGGGGGGCGCGGGGGGCCACCTGGCCGTTGGCTTGCAGCGGTGGCTTGGTTTGGTTTCGGGAAGAGGATGGCAGGCAGTTTGTTCGTCTTTTTTGGGAGGGGGCTTGTGTGCGTGTGTTGATTTTTGGGTGGGGGTAGTTGGTGGGTGGGGGTGGGTGGGGGGTGGGTGTTTTAGAAGGGAGGCAACATGAGAACGCAATCACGCGAATACGAGGCTGACCAAGGGCCGTCACACACATGTCCACATATCTTCCAACTCAAGATCCCTGACCCCAAAGCAGCATCCCGCTGCATTGGTGCCAAGAAAAGAACGCACATCCATCCTATCAGCTCCCAGAACGGTGCCTCTCATTTGGACAGCCCCCATTCCACAAGCTGCTGGGTTGCTGAACCGTTTGAGCCTCGGCCTCTGGCACGGGGCTGGCACCAAAACAAATCAGAAGCCACGTGTGACATATACCACATGTTGGGGGTCCGATGAGGCTCATCTTTTGAGGGACCCCTTCTTTTTGGTTGGTTTGAAGGAAGCTAAACAAAATCCGGCCATGTTTTGGGCCATCCTCATTTTTGAGAATTCATCGTACCTTAAAGCAGGTGGGTGTGGTCTTTAGATTCCCTTTTTTGTGCTCCGCAAGAAGGAACAAGGGAACCCTAAGACGTGCGTAGATCCCGACCTGTTTCTGGTGCTATGCTTCACACACCGAGTGAGCAAGTGGCTCATTGAGATGGTTTCCACCACCGGGACCCAGGAGTCGCATGGCACAGCCACTACCCCCTTTGGGCGCCTTGATGCTCGAGGGTCCATACTCCCCCGACGAACACCCTCGTTGATGTTGGCCACCCGAACATGTGGATTCTCGGGAAAGCACCCGTACCATCCGCAGGAAAACCCCCAAGAACCACCAGGGTTCCGCTTTTTGATCCCAAGATAGACTTCAACCCAGTTCTCCTTTTTGGGGGGGACCAAATCCACCGGGTTTAAGTCCACCCCGTAGCAAAAAGTGTGGAACCCCAAGACCCACCTACTCGGGCACAGTAAAAAGCCGGACTAAGAACCCACCGCCTCACCACCCCCACCTCCCCTCGCGAACGCCCCGTGGGCTCGCTCCGCTCCTGTAGCTCCCGCACGGTGCCGTTCACCAGCTGCAGCCTCGCATCTCCCAAGCTGCCGTCCACCACGCACAGCAGCGAGCAGTCCACGTCCAGCCCTATGGCCTCCTGAACGTCTATTGCTGGAATCCAACCATTCTTTCATGCCCAAATTTGTATGATTCGCAGGTGTCCAGCGGAATTTGAATGATTCTAGGGAATTGAATCCAACCATTCTTTTCCACCATCGTTCTTGTTGAAAATCCGGCTGGTTCCCTTGGGCGTTGATGGTTGCCTGAAAAGATTCGGATCCCTGGAATGGAAATGGAAGGTGCCCCTAGAGATATAACCTTGGGTCGAAAAAAAAGCCGCCCAAAAGTGGGGAGAAAACCCCATCCGCCAGCTTGTGGGGAGAAAGAAAAGAGCAAGATCTTCACCCAAATGGGTGTTTCTCAAACATTGCGACCCCTTCAGGCGGTTGTGGAGTCGTTTTTTCCACTTTTGCAGGCTGTTGACGGGACCAAAGCAGAAACCTCCATCCGGCTTGGCCCTGACACTCGGGCCGTTGAGAAGCAACTCTTGATACTTCGCGTCTTGTCGTAGACTCCCCCTGAGTGAACGAAGCCTAAACCCCTTCTCGCCCCCCTCCGCAAGAAACAAAAACGAGCAAAGCACATACCGAGTGCTACCCATAGGAAACCAACCAGAAAGGTCCAAAGACGAGGGAACAAAAGCACACTCGAAGTGCAGATCCGGAGGGACGTTGCTCGGAACCCGGGCAAAGTGTCCTGCAGTCTGCAAATCATCAGCAAGTCAATCAATGCTGCCATTTTGGGACATTTTGGGAGTAACTCCCAGCCAGCTTACCGAAAAACCTACAGCCTGCAAGATTCCTTCTGCTCCAAGCACGAATGGCTCTGGATAGCCGAAGAGAAACATGGCGTTGACCTTTGAGGAGGGTTCTCCCAAGAAGGTGACCCCAAGATCCGATTGCCGCATGCGAATTCTTCTCCTGAGAGCCTCAGATATATCAGCCATGTCCACTTCTTGAGTCTGGAAGACATGTGTAGTACGTCTGCGAAGCTGCGCGGTGCTTCGCTTTGTGCAGCGATTCGAAAACTCGTCCAATCCATGAAAAGACAAGGGTACAAAGCCGGAGGCACACTAGAATCCATTCGCCCTATTCGGGCACTTTGCTTAGAGCTCCGCTTCAGGATTTCATCTATAACATAAGATTCTATTCATCCGTTCATCTCAGGAAGTTGAACAGGAGGAGCTTGCATCAGAGAATCCCTGCAATTCACGAGCTATGCTGATCCTCCTGAGCCTTGACCGCATCCAAGCAAAGAAGTCATGCGACTATCAGCAATACGGGTCCCCGAATTGTCTCGTGCCTCACGTCCTTGTGGAAGCTCTTCACTTTAAAGCAACACGGACGCAAAGTGAGGCCCAAGCCCCCGGGAAAATGGCGTCCTGATGACTGAGGAAGCGCCGCTGATAATACGCCTGGTCCCCCCCATCCATCACGTTGCTGACTGGGTCGGGCACGAGCACCTGAAACGAACTCGCCCGACATGGCTACTATGCCTCTTGGTTTTGCCAATAGCCTTTAAAGGCTTAGGCCTTGCAACCCTCGTGAAACCAGGTGAACCTATGGCCAATAGAGGCTCAAACCAACGTGCGAAATGCAAAAGAGGAGCTCCCAACTCGAATTTCGTCTACTGTATGCATGATGCTTCTTCACACCTTACTAGAAATCCCAATCGGGACACAAAGGCAACGCTCAGCTGAGCTTGTTTCGGTTTTACTCCCAGGTCAACCTCTTTATACGGGTGAACGGTCAATATATTCCTTGTGGCCCCCCATAAACGGCACATGCGGGTGTGCCCCATGTCATCCCCGTAGGAGAGAGGGTTCCCTTTTCCTTCGAAATCGAGTGCGTCCTTCTCCCCGCTTTTCCGTGCCAGTGAGCCAGCCGAATCCAAAGGGGAAAATTGCAAAACAAAGAGGCAGAAATCCACAGGTCTGAAGCTTGAACGGCCACATGCAAAACCACCTCTCATTTAACAATGTGTGGGTAGCCACCAAATCTGTCCTATCTTCTTAGTTCAAACCAAACTGCTACCAAATTCTCACCTGAACCCTTGAACAACCGACAACCCAAGGTCCAAAAATGGACCTTGCGCAAGGCCAACAACTGGCAAAAGCGTAAACAGGCGACCCGCACACGTAGACACAAATACCGGGTTTGTGGGAGGTGGCACTTCTCAAGGGGGACGTTTCCCTGGTATCTCAGTGGGACAAACGTGCCTTATTCCCACAGTTCTTACCGACTCGCAAACCTTCGTCTGGCCAACGCTACACACTTTGACGTGGCTCCGGGGCGCAAACATATGTAGGCCGTCTCAGGCACGATGCTTCACAAACATATGCAGGCCGTCTCAGGCACGATGCTTCAGGTCTGTTGTGCATTGTGCAACCCACACAAACGAGCTTTCGAATCTCCTGTCTCTGTTCTCTTGGTTTTCTCTTTCCTTTTTTCCGGGGGGCCAAACCCTCTCCCCCCCCCCGTGGCCCCCCCCCCCGCTGCGCCTGGCGCAGCTGGCCGACCCTGCCAATCAGAAGCCCAGAGTTCAGATATCGCAGCGTCGTGGGCGACCGCGGGTAGTGCTCGCAGATGTCCGCCACCGGCGGATAGCAAGTCCTCTCCGCAGGGAAGAAGATGCTCTTGCCGCTGGAGCGCTCCAACCTGGAGCGACTTCTGGGTTTTGCAACGCAACATGGCTGTGGCTCAATAACATGTACCCCTCAGTGGCGCCTCGGTATATGGAACCAAACTGAACTTTGAGCCACGTGTGGCCATCTGCCTTTTGACTCGCCTCCGGTTCTTCGGGGTCCAAAATCCCGGTGGCTCCAACCAAAAACGCAACAACGCCCAGCGCCGCTCGCTCGCTCGGCGACCGAGCGGCGCCCACCTCTCGAAGCCCGCGCGGATCTTCGCCGCGTCCCCGAGGATCAGCGTGTCGAAGGCATCCGCGAAGAGCACCAGGTCCTCCGATTTCAGCCGCGCCGAGGCCAGGAATCCCCGCAGCGCGTTGATCTTCCGGCCGAGGCCCTCCGGCCACCAGGCGACCTCCCCCAGGCCCACGATGGAGGGGAGCAAGCCGTGCTGCTCCGCGCTCACCTGAAGATAGGCGTAGTCTCGCTTTATCTCGTTCATGTATGTGACCACAACCACCTCACTGGCATTGGCCATGGCAATGGAAAGCATCAAGAAAATTGAGCCTGGTTTGGAATGGGCTTGCAAGCTTTCACAAGGCTTATGAAACACAGTGAGTTTGTCTCACCAGAGTGAACTCGGGTGTTGCAAAGGGATAAAGCTGGTTACTTCTTGCCTACCCATCCCATCTCGCGGTGGATAACATCGGTTCTGACGTGACCAGCTTGAGCCAAATATCGGAGAACACAAGTACTGCATTTGCAACAAGCAAAATCACTGCAAGATGGATCGTGTCAGCATACTCTGTACATGTCAGGCAACATGTTGATAGGCAGGTCAAAACTGCACAAATCGAACAGGCGTCATTGTTTGGTACATCAGACTTTTAAGATGATGAGCTGCAGCAGCGCGCATCTGAGACATATCGTAAGAATGAGCAAAGATCTCAACTGAAACATGCTTGATTGATGTTTGCCAGAATGCTAATATGCAGCGTACTCCTCCATGCCTTCACCAGCAGCATCCCAAATGAGTCCGCATTGTGCTTCGCGTTGTGCAAAATAAGATGACCAAGCAGAAGTGGACAGGCGCACTTGGCGCAAGGCGGTGTGTTGGCAAGCGGATAGTGGTACCGCAACCCCAAGTGACTTGCCAACACCGGCTGCAGTCAATATCCGTTGATACTCGATTTTCATGGACATACACCATGTATTTGTATGTTTATATACAAACATATGCGTGCATATGTGTATACCTATATATATATATATCTATCTAATATGTGTGTGTGTGAACATTGGTCCCATCACTAGCAGGTTATTGTCTGCAAGCGCCATCGCTTGCGAAACAATACCAACTGAACCAGGCACATGAACAGACCGACGACAGAAGCTCAACGCAACGAAAACGCACCCTTGATCTCCCACGCCTTCGGACGTTTCCTCGGGCGCCATGTCTCGAGCGGCACTGAAACGCGTGTTTCTTCACGGAATCCTAGGGCATGCCCTTCTCACTTGAGATGGGCGAGGAGCTTCTTTTCTGCAAATTCTAACGGTCCATCTCGGGAAGCTGAGCCGATGGGGGTGTGCCCCTTCAGTACAGGGCATTGGGCCTGCTTTCAGGGGCTTGCCCCTTTCAGCTTCAAAAGCGAGCTCCTTCTGCGTCTTTCGGCACTCACTGAGTCGTGACATCCTCAAACTGACCCCCTACCCTCAACGGCGGGGTCCTGTAAGACCATGTTTCTTTGAAAAAGGGGGTGGACCAGAGGGGAGGAAAATCCCACAGGTTGTGTCAACGGCATTCTTGCCGGCCACCGCCACGAAGTTGCTAAGTTGCTAAGCGCTCCGATTTGGACACGAGGGACAGCAGTTCGGCCTCCCTTGGCAGCCGGGTGCCAAGGGCAAAAGCTCCGCGCAGCGTGAGGACTGGGTCACCTTTGGGCGAGGCTTCACGTGCTCGCGCCCGGTCGCCGGCAGGGTGTCTTCGACCAGGTGGACCGCATGCGCCCTTAGCGTGGAAAGTCTGGGAAGATTCGAACTGTGAAAAGAACAGGCGCTTCAGCAAAGCTGAAAACAAGAAGATCGGATGCGTCAGGCCGTTGGTTTCCTTTAGGGCTTGGAGAAAAAGCAGGTGCTCAGTGGTTTGTTTTTTTTTTTTAAGCGAGCGTCAGTCTGGAGGACCAGACCGCAAAATTCCAGCTGAGCTGGTCACGTGGCTGGTCCCAGGACAGGAACTCCTGCATCCAATGGCAGCCCACTTCCGAGGATTCGGGCCGCCGCAAGTCCCGCAGGTGCCACCCGCCTTCCAGCAATGGGATTCCAAAGTCGATGGGGAAGCCCCGCCGGTGATACCCCATCATCTGCTCGACGCATTGCTCCCCCGCCACGCCCCGGAAACACACCTCCAGGGCCTCTTCATAGGCCGTGAAGCGGTCCGGATGCTCTGCGCCCACCCAGGCGTAAGGCGTGGACGCAGGGTAGGGTCGGATCTGCAAAAGAACCCAGGACGCCAAGCTGTCCGCAGTCACCCATGGCCAAACGTTCTTTTTGCTGTCCATGTACAGCAGGAACCGGGCTTTCCCAAACGCCCGGTGGGACAACATCTTTGGAATCCTGGAACTCTGCGCTGGCGTGGCAGAATCCGGCACCTGGTCTGGCGGCAGCACGACCAAGTTCCAGCTCCCCGTCTGGCCAGTCCCATTTGGCGCCACCATCTTGGCGCTGAGCCGATCCAAGAACAGAAAGAAACAGAACATGGGGTCCTGAACAGGGTTGGTTGCAAACTTGTTTAAACCATCCGCGGCTGTTTAAGCAAGAGTCGCTTAAGGATTAAACCCTACAGTCGGGAAAGCCGCTGGGCTTGGATTTCTGTCCACATTGCCTTCGCACGATACACGCCTCGAAGCTGGGACTGCGAAAGTCAAACTCGTCGTAGCCTCCGAACAAGGCTGAGACCACAGCGATGCCGCAACTTGAAAGCCCATCGTCCAAGGGAGTTGAAAAGCTAAACTGTGGCAGCAGCGATGGGCAAGCGTCCGGCACAAACTGGGTCGAGTTGTCTCGGTCCTCGCAAATCAAGGCCGCCCTTCTCTCAAGACCCAAACGGATCTTCACTTGGCCCTCACTCTCAGTTTGGAGGGGGGTAAGAGTCTGGGCGAATTGCATGGGATTTATTACAGTTTTGAGGGGGGCGTGTCCCTTCAATCCACCACGTTAGAGGGTAAAGAAGCTTGTGTTGACAAATCCCGGCCCAACGCTCGCAAGAATCTTTGGCCAACTTCCTGAGTCATCCATTTTGATGTGCTTGCGGGGGGAGGAAAAAACAAAAGAGCTTGATGGTGCACAATCAGAGGGGGAAGCATGGTGGGCGTCATTTTACCCAAGCAAGCGCTTGAGTGCCTACCCGTCGCCCTCCAAATAGCTGAAACCTCTGCAAAACATGGATCCTAGCACCACAATCTTGAGAGGAATCTTCGAATCTGGAGGACTCGCATCTTGAAATTCATCTAAATTTCCAGGGAAGCAAAGAGGTCTATCCAAACCCAAGAATCAAAAGGGCAAGTATCTGCACCTGGTTATGGCAAGGAGACTGGTACTAGCCGTCATCTACATAAGTTTGCTTGTGGCTCAAAATGGAAGGGAGCCCTTTTTTCGGAATAGTGTCAAGGCAGAACTATAAGGAAACCAGCCAGCAATAGGCAGGTCTAAGCGGTTGGTTTCGATCAAATTTCCATTACGTAGAGTCAACCTCGGATAAATCGACCTTGCAAATTATCAGGGATTCCCCCCAAAAGTACAGGCTCCCCTCTACAAATGGTGGCACCCCGATTTTTGTCAACCAGTGGATAATCAATCTGGGTTAACCAAAATACAAATTCGACCGCTTGACGCCCCAAATGCTCATCTGTCTCCAAATGGTCGGCATTTTGGATAGGATTTGCAGCCCATTGCTTCAGCTCTCCGAAAACCAAAGGCAGTTCAGCACTGCGCCTTCGACCCCGCCTGCGCGAGGCCCCGGCGCCGGTGCTCCTGCACCAAGACCGAGATGCGCAAGCAGCGCGACAAGGTCTCCTCTGACATGTGGCTCACCTGGGCGGTCCCTTTTCGGGGGAATCAATTCCCAAAAGCAGTCTCTGATGCCAGGAAACCAACCAGGTGTGTTTGGGGAGGAACAAAATTCATGTGCACGTCTGAATATGTGTGTCTCTGAGTGTGTGAGTGTCAGTGTGCGTGTGCCTGTGCGCATGTGCCTGTGGAGGTGTGGAGGTGTGGGCGTGTTCTTTGGGGGAACTTAGCGTGGTGAGCTTCTGAAGGCAAACCCAAAACAAACCAAGCATTTTGGAGGCATCGCCAAATTTTGAGACCTTGGTTATCATCAAGTCGCCCAAGGAGAGAATATGGGTACAACAACAACCTTCGAAGCAACTTGCTTTTCTTTATGTGCCATAAATCTCCGGTCACCCGTTCGGTAGGTTCTCAAAGGGATTGTTTCGGTTGATCCATCCCAGGTCAGTGCTACCTGCCCCCCCCCCCTTTCCCCGAGCCGCGGACACTTAGAGTTTATTTTTGCAAACACAAACTCAGAAAAACAACATGCCTGCACCATAAACCCATGTCCATGAACCCTCTCCCCCCCCCTGGTTGATTCGTTTTGTGTCATCTCAGTCCACCCCTCCGCCCCCTAGCGCTTCTCCTTTCTGTCGGGACATGTTCTCCGAAACCTTTGACAACCAGGCGACTCTGACCAGCACACCCCAAGTTACCCCCAAAAGTTGTCTGAATCCCTTCACCCTGGACACCTGAAACCCTGAAACACCCGCAGGTGATTCCATTTCTCCCCCCCCCCCCCCGCCCCCGCCCCCCGCCCCCCAAATGTGCGTCCGTGGCGGAAACAAAGTACGTTGACTGACCGGCTCTTGGCAAGACTCTCTCTCTCTCTCTCTGACTCACCCCTCCCTCTTTCTCCCTCCCTGCTCATCTGTTGTTCCCCTCCTCGCCCCAGCCCCCCCCCCCCCCCCGCAGTTCCCAGGTCCCCCCAAACCGTTCCATCCGCGGCGCACTCTGGCTGCACCGCAGCGTCTGCTGCGCCGCCCCGTGCAGCACCGCAAGCACCAGGCACAGCCCGGCCAGGTCCAAGCACCGAAAGCGACTCCGCCGGCGCCTCGGGATAAGAGGAGGCCAGCCGCTTAAGCGGCTTACATCAGTAGAATGGTTTGGTTCTTCTTCTATTGAACACTTCAGCGATTTTTTTCTCCCCGAAGCTTACATTTAGAATTATGACTCAGAAAGACAAAGAAAACAAAGAGGCAAAACTGAGTCGGTTGAGTCAGACCCCGGTGTACCGGAAGAGAACCAGGTCAAGAATTAAGGCCGCACCCATTGGCTGGGATCATCTCCCAGTGGTTACTCGATGAAAGGGGATTCCCCCGCAAACCATGGCAGAGGATTCCCTGAAGCTCACCATTTTAAGGGGGTTTCCCTGAAACCAGCCAGACCCAAAAAGGGACTGGAGTTCCACTCCGAATATATAAGCCATCTAAACCAGACTCTGGTTCTCCAGATTGGCCATTATCGCGCATTAGGTTCAAAAAGAATATTTTCCATGAACACAAACCAAAATTGCTGGACTTGCAAACAAGATCGTATTTTCGGAAGCTTGAACCGGAGCAACAAGTTATTCTACAAAATGTGCAAGACATTATTCAGTAGCAATGGATATTGTAATTATGTTTCATTAAAGACAGGTTTAGCGCCTTAATTCTCATTGACATGTGAGTAGATCAATGTGCAATACATGTTGTTCACATTCTTGTTAGTTTGATGATGACGCTGCATCATGCAAATGACCAGATGCATGCTTATTCAAATTGCTTTCTTCAAAGGAGATACCAATCATTAGGATCCCTAAAACTATCCAGAAGTCGATATGCGAATAGAGCTGCATTTATGGAATTGATCGAATGGACATAGGCTTGCCTGAAACCAATGCAAAGAGCCCAAAGAGGATTCCACGTACAGCAACTGGCAGTCCCTACACCCCGATGGGCACGTTCATGTTGCAGCCTTTTTGCTGGAGAATTGGATTTTTGGTGAGGGTTGAGTCGGCAAACAGCCTTCAACTGTTCACGGCCCCCCGCCAACCCCCCCCCAAAAAAAGAACACCAAGCCTCAGGAAGTCCAATGGCTCAGCGTAGATGCTTGCACCCAGTAGGCTCAGCATCGCGCCCGCGAAGTGCCCCGGGCTCATGGTGTCCTCTCTCCAAAAACACAGCGAGCCCAGCAGCGAAACGAAGACCAGGCTCAAAACCTCCGCCATGGCGATGGAAGTCACCTGCACGAGTTGCAGCAACAGCAGGTGAAACAGCGAGTATACCCATGAAATGCGTTTCAATAACTATGAGTGGTAACCACAGCCTCTGCAGGGCACTGGTTGATGCGAAACTTGGGAAAGGGTCCAGACCTCATGTGTGTGTGTGTGTGTCATCTACACGACTTTTGACTGGTCTCGTGCCTGAGCATGAGCACATGAGCACTCCGGTCTGAGGAAATGCATCTTGGCTCAGGCTGCCCGGCAAATTGGACCCCCTGATTTTGCGTTTGGCAAATCGGCTGTCAAAATGGAGTGCCCGTCTCTGGGAAAACCCCATGCCGGAACCTTGCAACCGCTGGAACCCTCGCGTTTCGGAAACTTCCGCCTGGAAGCACAAATTCACCTTGACGTAGCTCAAGTTGAGCACCAGGCCAGCCGCGGCAGACAGCACCAGAACCAACTCCCACGGCAAAGGCGCCTTGATCACGGGCCTTCCGGGTCGCTCAGCGGCCAGAAATAGCAGCGAGCCCATCGCGAGGACGTAGAAGTTCTGAATGATCGCCAGGCCCTCGGGCGTCTGAGCCGTTGCACAAATGGCGGGCTTCTCCAGCAGCTGGAAGCCGACGTGGATCAAAGAGTTGAGCCCCAGCCACAGGCTAAACTCCAGGGGGAGGTCCCGAAGCCCGCAGCCGGCGCCGCAGAGCACCAGGGCCATGCCCCATTTCTGGCAGAGGGTCTTACCCTGGAGCGGTTCGGGAACCCCCCGCGCGTGGAGAAAAAGTCAAAAAGAGGAAGCCGGTGGCTGGCGACCCCCGATGTCCAGACACTCCGAATGGCCTCAAAACAAACAAAAAAAAGCGCTGGTGCCACATCCCACATCTTCCACACATCCCCAACACGCCTGGTGGAAGAACAGGTATTCTCCGGAGGCCACCAAGCAAAGACCAAGCGACCTCGCAGCCAGCAAGGCGGGCACAGTGACGTTGGGCTCGGAGATCAGGAGCAGCAGAAACAGCGCTGAGGGCAGCAGGAAGATGAAGAGCATGCCTCGGTTGCTTTCTGCTCCCCTGCTAAAAGTGAATAACTTTTAGTGGTTTAATGAGAAACCCCCATTAGTTGGCAAAAAGTCAAAGTCCTAACATCCCTTGGCAAAATGCACCGAAGATGCGCCTCTCCAACGGCTTCACCTGAAAGATCCCAGCCTCAGCGGTCGCATGTGGCAACGCTCAAGGCCAAAGAGGCCCCTCAACTTTCTCAAACATCCGGAACCTGACGAGGATGGATCGGACAAGCCATTCCCGCACAAGGAAAAGGCGGGTTCCTTCTAATGTGCACGGTTGGCCTTCATCCGCGTGGGGTTCGCCACAAGTATTGACTGGGCGCTCAAATTTGGAGGAACCCTTCCCTCTTTTTGGTGCTCTACAAGAACCAGGGGCACTAATTCCTTGTTGCTCAGTAGGGAATAACCGAGACATCAACCGTTTTGGGATTCCCTTAATTCGGAAACCACCTGTTGGACGGTTGAAAAGGGGGTCACCATTTCTCATTCCCTGCCTATCGAACCAGCAACCAGCAAGCTTCAGGCGATCAATGGGTTCCTACACATATGTTTTTGTCAGTACCCCCAAAAAAAAGTCAGAAGAAGTTACCCTCAAAAACCATGGGCAATTAAGAATGCCACCCACCCCAAAAACCGCTCAAGGAGGCCACCCCAAAACTCAAGAATCTAGGTACCGGTACCTATCCCATTCTTTCCAGATATCCTTCTTTTCAGGACATCCAAAACCCAGGTTGGAAACAGATCCGGCCTTAAAAGAACGATGCTTCAAAAGAATGGACCAGGAATCAACCCCTAGAAAGACGGCCACCCCACTCACCGCCGAGAAAATAAAACCCCCGCGCCGGCCACCCGCGCCTTGGCGCTGAGGCCCAGCGCCGGCGCCAGAAAGGCCGCCTGCACCAGGAGCAGGCTGAAGCGCCGCATCTCCGTCTGGCTGGCCACTTTCTGCAAGAGCAGCATGGCAGTGGAGGAGGCCTGAAGCGAGGAATCTCCGCAAGACTGGGGGGGAAGAAAAAAAGAGAACTGGTCTAACCGAAGAAGAAAAAAAAGAAAAGGAAAAAAAAACGAGAAAAAAAACAGAAGAAGAAGAAGAAGAAATGGCTTTCTTGGGGGGTATGTTTGGGGTTGGGGGGAGCCAAGAGAGAAGTCACCATGGGGTGCCCCCTATTCTCGGATTTTGAGACATGCCTATTTAAACAGATCCGAGATTGTTTCAGCCCAAATGTAAAGCAGAGGCTTCCCACAGGAGGCCAGGTCCCCTTCGTGAAAACCTTTTAGATCCTGAAGTGGAGTGAGACAGGCTACCTCAAAACGTCAAATCAGCCCCAAACGGCGGTTTAAAGGGGGAACCCAAGAGTCGTTGAAGAAAAAAAACGCCGGTTTCAGCATGTGTCAACAAGGGCCTGCCCCAACCCCAGTGGACCCCGCCCTTTGCTCTGCCGTCCCTCTTTAAGGCCCGTCATACCAAACCCCGTCTTGCAAGGGCACATCAATCCCCAGAAAGGTCCAACCGAAGGCCTCCAAATATACCCTTTCGAGCGGGGCGCGCTCGGGGGGTCCAACGGACTCTAAGAGTCAAGAGCTTGGTGCTTCTTGGTGGGGGGCTGGGGGGCTGGGGGACTGCTGTGGTGGAATGCTTTGCTGTTGCTGTTGCTGTTGCTTTGGCTTGCTCTTTCCTTTACTCTCCGTTGCTTTGCTGTAGTTGCTTGTTGACTTGGGTGCTTGGTTGCTCATCGGGCTGGCAGGCTTACCCGGCCGCTGGCTGGGCATAGCAGTGGTTCAGCATCCATTAGCTCAGCTCTTTGCTGCTTTGCAAAAACCGGCCGTGCGGAAGCCATCACATGCCCTTTGTTTGCGCTTCGTGGATAAGCCTTCCCGACTCATTGCCCACTTCGTCATGTCTTCTGATCGGCCACAGGGCCTGACCACTCAGGACTTGAACAGGAACCCTGAAACAACTGGATTTAACATGGAGATCCCGAATGCCGAATCCCAAACCACCATTCGGAAGTAAAACACCACAAGGGCAACCACCATCTCTGGGGATGCAGGCTTGAGTTTTGGACAACCCAACTTGTTTGGTCGTTCTGTTAAACAATCAAATGAGAGAGAGAGAGAGAATGCGAATTAAGTCTGGCGGCAACGAAGCAGCCCATCCAGAACTCATGGCTCATGGCGAAGGGAAGTCACCCGATCATCTCATGCCCAAAGCAGGTAGGTGTGCCCCAAAATGAACCGAACAATTGGGATGGCTTTCCTTGGCCTCCCTCAGCCAACCCTAAAAAGGGTACCCACATATTGATATGTTGTGCGCGGTAGAAACCGGTCAAACAAATGCGCATGCCCAAAGTCATGTACCTACAATGTCACGGAAAGAAGCAGGTGTTGGCCGTCTGAACGGGACAGCCACTCGAACTGTGCGCATGGTGTTGCGTAAGCTGCTCTTGCTATGACGCACTCTGCGTTTGTTTGACTTGACCATTTGAGACGATTGCAATGCATTCCAAATGCACAAATGACGTGGTCCGAAATGATCTCAAGCGAGCTTGCAACAAGTGGCATGAAGTTCCCCGCGCACAGCTTTGGTACTTCAGTGCCGAGATGTGAGCATTCCGCGGCCATGCAGCTACACAAGGTCATTTGGTTACAAGTCAGCCTTATGTAACCAGGACACGTATACCCACGTGACCTCCATATCCGATTCAAATATCTGTTGGCCCGAACTCGGGCGGGACTTTTCTCGTCAACTGCAAGCATGCTATCAATGTCGTCACACCATACGAATAACGCATGATGTTGACCCGATGCCCATCCTTTGACTTCCTTTTCCTCGTTCATCCAGTTTTGCAACATCCTTGTCCAACGGATTGTCGAAACCCCCACTCAATGCCCGTGAACTGCCAGCCGAAACAACCAGTCGCGTGAAGTTGCGCTGCTGCGCGCACCTTCCCGCAAGGAACCCTTGTGCACAGCCTCAAATTCTCAAGGCCTTGCAAGCCTCAGCCTGTTCAGTCAACCAACCTTGCATGCCCATTGCCGGCCTGCCGGCTGCTTACTTCAGTTTTGGGCCCCGGGTATCCCCCCGCATCCACGTGGCAAAAGCGGCAGCCCTTGAAGCTTTTTGGTGCCCAGCGCCAAAGCCCAAGGTTCTCACATCTCTGAAAAGTGTTTTTTGCTTTTGTTGATGTGTTTTGGGGTGTTTTGTTTTGTTTTTTGGGTTTGTTTTTTGTTATGCTTTTTGTTGATGGGTTTTGTTCGCGAAAGCCCTGCGGCGGCCTTGCAGCAGTGGTGTCCACCTTTGGCATTCTAGCACTTGCGGCCGGCTGTCGCGGGGGGGGGGGGGTGGTCTGCCATCCGCAACTTGTTGGCTTCCTGGGTGGAAAGGGGGGGGGGGGCGGCAGGGGGTGTGTTGTGGTTGTCTCCCTTCTAGGCGATCGTGTCAACGTTGTCGCTACGTTGTGTGCTTGTGAAGAAAGACTCGAGTTGTTTGTTGTGATTGTTGTGGTTTAGCCTGTTTTCAAAAACGCAGATCTCACAGCCTTTGGCGTGCGTTACTGTCTAATAAATCATCTGTTGCCATCTAGTGGATTTGCCATATGTATCTACATGTATACATATATATATATATATATATATATATATATATGTACGTATATATATATATATGTACATGTATGGTTCAGTCGGCATGAACATGCATCATATTGATGAATACACTCAGAATACATGCCTAAACGTCATCAATAAACTAAAAATGTGTGTATATATGCAAAATGGAATATAAATAGTCGTCCAATGAATGCATCGTTCTTAAAAACTCACCACAAAAAGTATGTGTATGAATATACATGACGTTATTCAGCTACATATACACAAGCAACTACATGTCCATTAAAAAAAATGTAAAAAATGTGTATATCTATATTTCTATAATTACACTTAATCTGTATGCCGCATGTATGCCTCAT
Organism: Effrenium voratum; assembly: GCA_963377175.1. Lineage (NCBI taxonomy): Eukaryota > Dinophyceae > Suessiales > Symbiodiniaceae > Effrenium > Effrenium voratum. The sequence continues at coordinate 2,762,881 of CAUJNA010000113.1, forward strand.
ACAATAGATTTACAGGTGGCGCCATGATGGCGCCATGGCTAAACAAAGAGTGTAAACCGGCAGTCACATTCAATATGCCAAACACAGTGTTGGTTGAATAAACACTACTGAGCAAAGCACAAATGCACTAATATAGATATGTCAATATCCGCCGACATTGCTCGGCGTGTCGGATACTTACTAGAGGATAGAGGATAACCCCCCCCCTAACCCCCCCCCCGCCCGACGTCTATTACGTAGGTTTTTTGGGGGGGGGGGGGGTCCCCCACGTACCGCGCGGCAATTTGATGACGTTCCACTAAACGTAGTCTTCGGGGAGCCGGTGTCGCAAAACAGGGGTCCCAGGCTCGATTCCCCCTGCCGGCTTTTTTGCTGGCTTGGGCTTCCTGCATCCTTTTGCCGAAAATCTGGAAAAACTCAATGTTTTTGGACGTCCTCTTTGCGAAAACGCTGGAAAAACCGTGTTTTTTGCGGGACATACATACATACATACATACATACATACATACATACATACATACATACATACATACATACATACATACATACATACATACATACATACATACATACATACATACATACATACATACATACATACATACATACATACATACATACATACATACATACATACATACATACATACATACATACATACATACATACATACATACATACATACATACATACATACATACATACATACATACATACATACATACATACATACATACATACATACATACATACATACATACATACATACATACATACATACATACATACATACATACATACATACATACATACATACATACATACATACATACATACATACATACATACATACATACATACATACATACATACATACATACATACATACATACATACATACATACATACATTACATACATACATACATACATACATACATACATACATACATACATACATTACATACATACATACATACATACATACATACATACATACATACATTACATTACATTACATACATTACATTACATTACATTACATTACATTACATTACATTACATTACATTACATTACATTACATTACATTACATTACATTACATTACATTACATTACATTACATACATTACATACACACATACATACATATACATACATACATACATACATACATACATACATACATACATACATACATACATACATACATACATACATACATACATACATACATACATACATACATACATACATACATACATACATACATACATACATACATACATACATACATACATACATACATACATACATACATACATACATACATACATACATACATACATACATACATACATACATACATACATACATACATACATACATACATACATACATACATACATACATACATACATACATACATACATACATACATACATACATACATACATACATACATACATACATACATACATACATACATACATACATACATACATACATACATACATACATACATACATACATACATACATACATACATACATACATACATACATACATACATACATACATACATACATACATACATACATACATACATACATACATACATACATACATACATACATACATTACATACATACATTACATACATACATACATACATACATTACATTACATTACATTACATTACATTACATTACATTACATACATTACATACATACATACATACATACATACATTACATACATTACATTACATTACATACATTACATTACATTACATTACATTACATTACATTACATTACATTACATTACATTACATTACATTACATTACATTACATTACATTACATTACATTACATTACATTACATTACATTACATTACATTACATTACATTACATTACATTACATTACATTACATTACATTACATTACATTACATTACATTACATACATACATACATACATACATACATACATACATACACATTACATACATACATACATACATACATACATACATACATACATACATACATACATACATACATACATTACACACACATACATACATACATACATACATACATACATACATACATACATACATACATACATACATTACATACATACATACATACATACATACATACATACATACATACATACATACATACATACATACATACACATACATACATACATACATACATACATACATACATACATACATACATACATACATACATACATACATACATACATACATATACATACATACATACATACATACATACATACATACATACATACATACATACATACATACATACATACATACATACATTACACATACATACATACATACATACACATTACATTACATTACATACATACATTACATACATACATTACATTACATTACATTACATTACATTACATTACATTACATTACATTACATTACATTACATTACATTACATTACATTACATACATACATTACATACATACATACTTACTTACGTACTTACTTACTTACTTGCTTACATTACATACATACATACATACATACATACATACATACATACATACATACATACATGCATGCATACATACATACTTATGTACATGCATGCATACATACGAGAGAGGGAGATTGGGGAGAGAGAGGCTTCGGGGGATGGGGAGGATGGGAGCCGAGAGAGGGAGAGAGGAGGACAGAACACACAAGGGAGACAAGGAAGAGAGGAAGAAGGAGAAAAGGGAGAGGACAATGTCGGCGGACTGAGCCGGAGGCTCTAAAGTATGTGTATATGTAGTGTGTGCGTACACAATACTCTTACGTTGCATTGAGTTCCATTTTCCGCTGTATTCGAATATGCTTTAAAAAGCAGCCATTCCGGGGATTACTAATCCGCCACGGAATGGCTAAACACAAGATCCTTCCTTTGCTGAAGCAAAGACTCCACCGCTTCTAAATCCCGCGCGGAGAACTCGTATCCTCGGGCGAATTGAGCGAAGCTGGGTCTTTGCCTCGCTGTGCCCGTTTCTTTCTGTACGAAACCCTCAAATGTGGTCGGAGGATATGAGTCTTCATCTGGGTGGAGTCCACCAAAGAGTTGAACGAAACTGGCACAAAGTGCTTGCAAACCCACAATTACACTCTCCCGAAGATTAGATTTCCTCTTTTTTGGTTCTAAATCTTTGTGCAACCCCCATGCTCAAGTGTGGTGCACGAAAATGGGCAGCCCTTATCGTCACACGGGTGCGGCTCAAATCAGTCCCGTTTCACATGTTGAGCCTCACAGTCCTACAACACAAGCCCCGAAAAAACACTTGCGCTTCGCGTGGTTACTTTCCTTGTTTGGCTTCCATTGGACACCCGGACACCCCCACCCGCTCTCCTGTCAACTCCCCGGTCCTTTCTCCGGCATGGGCACCTTGTAGCGCAGGCGGAATGCGTAGAGCCTGCGCAGCGCGGTTCAAAAAGAATCAGATCTCAAGTTGGCAGGCTACCAACTTGAGGGATGAACAAGGGGCGTTTCAGTCACAAAACCCCAGGTTTCAATACAATTATAGCTTGAATAAGACTTGGACTCAGAAGATTATAATGAGAAAAAATGGTAGGTGATTTTGTCAAGTAAGGAAAACCATTTAGCTTTAGCCGAATCTGCAACTCCGCAGGGGCAGGCCTGACTTGGGCAAGCCGGGAGCTGTGTCTCGGCTTCGAGTCATCTGATGTTACGTGACGTGGATAGGATCAAAAATTAGGGAACGCCTATGTAAAGGGTCCAACACCCAAAGGGACTGTCTCATGCAAAATGCGAAGGCCCAAACTGTTGCGCGCTTGCGAAACTATGGCACCCTTCGGGCAGATCTCAAGTCGTCTCTAAAAAGTGTGGGCCACGGAATACCACACGCGCAAGACCGCGCCTGTGCTCGAACCCTTGCTCGGCATCGCCAAACGCGTAGCCCCACTCCTGTGCAGTTGGCCACTCTCTGGGCTTCGCTAGGGTCATCCACAAACGCAACTGGAGAACCTCCACGTCCAGACCCTGACGTGCTGTGGGGAACCTTCAGTATACAAACTCAAAGGTGATGATTGCAATGGGGCTGAACCCGGGGTGGCCTTGGGGTGAGTCAACTCTCAGAGCTCGACAGCACGAGATGCATTTCCAGGAACATGTTGGCGCACACTGGGCTGTGTGAAACACACAGACCTCAAAGATCATATCATTGTCGTACCTGAGGCGGAGGAATGCCGAAAATCAAAGTCGACCGAGCGGCAAGCGAGATTCATGGTCGCTACACTCCCTGCACTTGTGGTTCGGATTGGTGCCTCTGGTTCTTGTACAGGGTAAAGAAACCACCCCTGGAACACCTCCAAACCACTCCAAACCAACATGCCCCAAACCGGAACAACTCTCAGCCAGCCCTTTTCGGTTCCCCAAAAGACACACGGCCCACGGTTTGATTTGGTCAGGGGGGGAAAGGCAGGGGTGAGGGCTGGGTCCCAATCCGCCCCTCCTGCAGCTTCTGCTTCAGCTCGGTGATGTCGTACAGAGTCGCTGCCTGAAACTCCTGCGGCCCAGACGAGAGGCTCCAAACTTAGGTCCTGCTTGAAAACCCAGTTGCAAGCAGCGTTGGCGAAAAACACCGGTACTTCCTTTGCAGCCCACATCGCATTTGTTGCATGCATCCTTTTTGTTGTGTGCTAGTCCTGCTGCTTTGTTTAGTGCTAGAAAAAGAAAAGAAAAGAAACAGCAAACATACCGAGAACAGTCAGGACGTCTTGCTTGCGCCTTTCAGGTTGGAGCCTTGACAATCATAGAATCACCCAAAATCCAATGCCGGTGAACATTGAAATGATTTGCAGGGGTGTTCCAAAAGGTTGGCTTGCACCCACATAACACCCACCAGGTCCCTCAAAAAGCAGAATGGTGTTGCGGGACCCTCCATTCAAGTTCTATGTAAGCGGGTGGAAGGGGAAGACGTTGAAACCGCACATCCCGGCATGTTTCGTCTTAAACATCACCCCAAAAAAGACTGATCTTTCCCCCCCTTGGCCCGCAGGATCACGTTGGACACCGGAAAACCCAACCTGGGATTTGTGTCGCCGGCGGCTCGATCGATCCCAGGCCTTGGCGTGCAGGCACTCGTCCAGGCGCTGCCACTCGAAGTGAGGCCCCGGCTGCGGCTTTTTCGGGGGCGGCTGCACCACCTCCCCCGCGCCTCGAGAAAATTGCGCATGCAGCGCTTGCCCCAATGCGGATCTGAGAAACATCTGAGTCGAAATCTGGGTCGGAAGACTGGAGTATTGGTTCCCTGAAAACTTGGGGCAGAACATTGCTCCCTTGCAAATTCATACGAGCTCAAACGGGATCTGCTCCCCAACCAAACTCGTAATTCACCCCCCCTCTCCCCCCGCGCCCCCGGATTCTCGGATCCGGCAAGGAACAAACGGTCAACAGGCAGGCGACTAGACAAAGGTCGAGGCTTTGCAAGTTGCATCCTTGCAGGTTGGTCACACATTGACATCAAGCTGCTGGCGAACTGAATGGAATCAGTTCGTCGCTTTCGTAGAGGAGACCTCTATTAATATACCGCATCCCATGCCCATTGGGCCGATATTTCAGGAGGAATCCCGACCTTGGTGCAAACTTGGGGGACCCAGGAGGGTTCCCACGTTTGTGCTGTGTCATACGCAGAAGCATACACCATACTCCTTGTAGGGTATAGGTCAGCCCAAAAGCAACAAAATCAGTTTCTTTTGGAGAGCAACTGAAAGCCAGGATGGTGCGTCCTCGGACCAACATCATCTTGACATTAAAGAACCCGGCTAAAAAAATAGCCTCACTGGCGCGCAAGAATACAATGCTCACAGTGACGGATTGGCATATCGTCCCTGCAAGTCATAAGAAAAATGAGTCAAGCTCCAAACCTATTGGAGACACCCAGCGCCGAAATGTCCACATGGAATTGTTCGATTAAGCCCACTCTTGGTCAAGGGTCTGTCTCAGGGCCAATTGCAACGCGCAGTGGCTTGGGCAAACCAACCATCACTTTCTGACCCTTGACAATGTGGCACTTCAGCTGGGAGCGTTTCTATCAAACTTAAACGGTACCTCCAAAATGCTTGGTGTTCGATTGAATCGGTTTCTCTGCAAAAAAAAAAAAAGAGAGGGGTTCCAAAAGACAAAGTCTCTGAAAGCCAACGCCCAATGCAAGTGCCTCAGACAAATATTGGCCGAGACCTACTGTGGATGAACGAAATCCATTTCGCACCACCTAGAAAACCCTGGAGTGATGATTCCCTTGAAATTACCAACAAACATTGGGTTTCAACAATGGTTTCTCTTCGTTGTGCGAAATGGATGTCGCAACCATCCACGGTATTTGTGTTTTGAGGCCTGGATAAAGGCCCATCCAACATCCCGCCGGGACGCACAGCCCACTTAGTGCTTCAAACATATGAAAATCGGGGAGCTCCTGCGCCAAGTGGCTTGCCTAAAAAAAACAAACACGAGAACTTTCGGTTTTTCTTGCGGTTCTCCCTTTCCGGCTACCCGGACAAAGAGGGAGACTGAAACGCCGGCCGTGGAGCTAACCACGTCCCAGGGCTGCATCCGATGGCGGGCCATGACCTAGCTGAGTGGCCCAAAGGACCTGTTGGGCCATGACTCGAAACTAAACGGTCAGATCATGCCATAAGGGTGTCATTTTCAATAGGGGACCCCTTGATGGACATGAAAATTTGGGGGTTCCTATTTACCAACTACTTTGGAGGTGGTTCCCCATCCAAAACATAGCCATCATATGCCTGGAACAAAACCCCGTAAACCTCTATCTTTGCTAAAAGGGCTTATCTGGCGCAACCTTTAGTCCAACTCCTGTGGGACCTTTCCACGAAGCGCGAGCATCCTTTATATCATGAAGCTTTGCCCACGGACAGCGTCTGCCAAAAAAAAAAACATGCGCTTAAATGTTGGCCTTAATCTATTGTTAAATACATGTGTACATATATATATATATACTATGGTCCCGTGTCCCGTGTTGCTACTCCCGCTTCCCCACAATACCACGACCACAGGAAGAGTGGGTGCTTGTCCGACCCATAGCAATATATATATATATATATGTATAGATATATAGAGATAGATAGATAGATAGATAGATAGGTATGGATAGATATAGATAGATAGATAGATAGATAGATAGATAGATAGATAGATAGATAGATAGATAGATAGATAGATAGATAGATAGATAGATAGATATGGATAGATAGATAGATAGATGGACACATAAATAGATAGATGGATAGATAGATAGATTAGAATAAATAGATTAGATTAGATTAGATTAGATTAGATTAGATTAGATAGATAGATAGATAGATAGAGAGCGACAGACAGAGAGAGAGAGAGAGAGAGATGTAGAAGTAGATGCAGTGCCAGAATAGATCTTTGGACTGGCGACCGGAGGAATTCATTGCATCCATGAATCGAAGGCCGATCCGAACATGTGGACCTGGGGGTGCGAACTTGGGCCTTGCAATGGTTTCACCAATTCGGCTGATCGACGCCGCGATGCAGGCATGAGCTAGAGAAAGTGCCAAACGCCTCCCACCCCCAAAGAAAGGAAGGCTGGTATTCTTAGAAGTAGTTCTGGGAAGAGTTCTGCAAACATGCCGGGGAGTTTTATGCATCAAAGACTTCCTTCGGAACAAAAACAAGACTTCTTCGTTGAAAGGAGATGACCTGACTGAGGCTGGAATGCTGAAAGAGAAACTTGCGAGGACGCCTTGGTGTGGGGCCTACCCAGTGTTTCCAGTTGCACGTAACCGGGGAAATTAGGAAGACCCTGTGAGAACTGGAAGGCCTAGATCGCCCAGGTCGGATTGAATCCAGGTGGCATCCTTCAGAAGAAGATTCAAGGCATCGTACTGCGCGTCCGCAAACTTGCCCTCATCGCTTTCCATCTGGATGGAGATGGCGTACGACTTCAGCTCGTTGATCTCAGGATCCCCCACCCCAATTCGCGAGTTTGCATGGTCCCCCTGCGTAAAGTCGGCCCCTTCCACAAAGGGAAGGCATCTTGGAAAGTGCTCCATTCGGGCCGTGAAATTGGTGCTGCTGCGTTGGTGTTGCTACAAAGGGAAACTCACCATCCATGGGCCAAAAAGGTGATGATCAAAACCACTCATGTAGGGACCCCTGTCAAACGTGGTATAGGTCGGAGTTCAGTCGTTGGGTATGTGTTACGCTTGTCATTGATTTCAGGGCACCCTTCAATCCACTAACATGGAGCCTGACTGAGGGGTCCTGGTTTGCACTATTTTGCCTTGAAAGTGGGCTCCGGTCCTGTTCTGGGTGTCAAAGGCGAACCAGTGGGAAACCAGCAGCTTTGGAAGCGTTTGGAGACAACCCCTTCTAGATGTTGAAGGTGGTCCAGCAGGCAAAGCGCGGATGCAAACCTGATGCCTTTAACGTTGCAAAATGGTGGAAAAAAATGGTTGACCTCTATTGATACCAGAGTTGGTCCCATCCCTCCAACTACTGAACCTCAACTTTGAAGAAAGAGGGGTTCTCAATTCCTGACCGACTGTTCCACAACATCCGTTCATGTTCACAGAAAGTGGTCCCTACCACCCCTCCCTTTGCACCAGAATCCGACTGCACACAGAACCCGCTTTGGCAACCTCAAAGGCACAAGAAGTTCTGTCTCCTTGTCTCCCAATTCACTGGAAACTCCTGGCAATTGGATCACATCTCGGGGATGCACAACAGCGTCGCTAACATCTCTTGGAATCTCTGCTGGCTCTTTCTGACGGACCGAAAAATCGTGTTCAGCTCGTGGAACCTCTTTCAAATTGAAGAAAGGAACGGACATCCGATCTTCTCAAGGGCCTCTAGAAGAACCAAGCCCTGAACAACAACGCCCTAAAGGTACTTACAACACAAACACTCTATTGGGGATCCCTCCTATTTTAGCGCATACCCGGTTTGCACTTTGAAGCGCCAGTGACTGACACCCAAACTGCTCACATCTTAATGAAAGCCTCAAATGGGCAAACATCTTAAAATAGGATGCCCAAACTGGTGGCCTTGGTGGCCTTCGCACCAAACAGGCCGAACAGGCTATCCAGCAAAACACGAAGAAGAAAAAAGGAAGCCACTCCGCACACATGCCTCCGGCCTCGCCCCAAAACTTTCGCCTAAAAAACAGGAGCGACGCACGGCGCCTGGCCGACGCCCGGGATGTAGCCCTGCTGATCGACGACTCCGCTGCCCCAGAAGGCCAAGTTGTAGTCCCAGGCCATGTTCTCCTCCTCCACCAGCAGCACCCGGCGACCCTCCTGGGGGGATATTGTAGAACCTCCAGAAAAAGTTTCCCCAAGCGTCACGGAGGACCCTGCCAATCCTGTCGGAGCTTGAACCAACTCAGAGGCTTCAATCTCTTTATCCAAGTATGAACTATGGAGACCCTGTGGCGGGCGGCCTTTTAAGGTGGGTTCTTTGGGCCGATTTCAGCGGCAAATTTCTTGGGCTGATTTCGCCGTGGGAAAGTCAGGTATCTGGCTGAGAGATGCTCAGAGTCACCAAGATGATGTTAATGGAGGGAAATACTTGTTATGTTGGGGAGCGCAACTTGAGCTCCATGTGGTTTGGGGAATACAGCTCCCCCCAAAAGCTCCACGAGGAATCTTTCGGGAGAAGGACTCTTCGTTGTGATACCACCTTCGTTTTGGAGCAAAAGCCAACCTTGGGAGTATCTCCAGCCCGTAATCCCGAACCTCCCCGGAGCAGCTCCAAAAAAAAGACGGGCCCTGGCCACAAAACCGGTCACCGGGAACCCAACAACCTGGAAATGGAAAGACCCCTCTCCGGCAAGAACCCAGCTTCCTTTTAAAACCAGCCCGGAAAATGGCAGCCTCAAGAAAAGACACCCCCAAAGGGTGGCGTTCACCCCTCACATGTGCCTCACACCCATGGCAAAAGCGAGGTGTCCTTGGTGATGAGGTAGTTCGGACCCATGCCCCGCCTGGCGAAGTCCTCGGGCGGTCGAAAAACTGTGGGTTCGAAGCCCAAGCAAAAAACTCCATACGGCTGTGGGTCAAAACCAATCCATATCTGGCGCTTCACTGAAATTTGGATGTGTCTTGTGTTTTTGAAGGTAGCCTCTTGGGGTTGTTCTAGAGGCAAAGAAACAGGAGATCACCAGCCCACAAAGAGGCAAACCCACATGAACCCAAGTTCAAGTCAACGACAAACAATGTCCCTCCCCCCACGGCTCTTTTCGAGGCTCAAATATGAAGAGACACAAACCTTAAGCTGTATCAGTAAAAGCAAGGGGCACGTTTGGACCATGACCGTGGAATTCGCTAGAAGCATGTGAAAAGATGGGAGCTTAGAGCAAATGCACGGTGTCACCAACCAAGGCTGCCAAAGCCTGGCATGTACCACACTGGTCCTGCTGCACGTCTTCTGCGCACCGATCCCCTGTGCTGTCCAGGATGATGCACTTTGGTGCCACGACCGGCGCAGTCATACGATTGACCCGTCTGCGGTGATCTTTCCGAATGTCTGTGGTGCCTCGGTGGTACGCGCGGGTCATCCGGGCTGAAAGGCAAATGAATTCCGAGCATGGGCAAAACCAAAGATAGATGGAAAGAAGGAGAGCCGCATGATGTCTGTTTGAGCTACTTCATTGTGTATGATTGCGGCTGCTTACTCAAAAAATCAATGGAACTTCAACCAGGCAGTCCATTTATGTCCCTCTGACATGTGTAAAAAAAGGATAAATGAGTAGACCACCGTCCGCCGAATTGGAAGCGGTATCATGACTCTTGGTAACAAGGTGGGGGCATGTCACCTTGCCTCATGCTGAAGGTTTCCCTCAAGGAGAAACGGAACGAATCGGATCCTGGAGAGGATGTATAGATGTGTATACATATATATATATATATACTATATCTTTATATGTTCTATACATGCAGAGAGAAAAATACATTTGTATACAGAGATGCTAAACCCCAATATTGGCTATCCAAGGCTTCCCGAAGACTTGGAAGTGAGCCTGCCCCGCCTGCCCCCCACATGACAAAAAACTGAAGCTAAAAAAAGGACACGAACCAGATGCTCCACAGACGCGACGTCCCGAACTGCACACTTTGCATCCCAGGCACGGTAGACTTGGTCTGAGGAGCTTGGGCTGATGGATTTGGTATGTTTAGCGGAAAAGACGCTGTATCCTCTCCAAAGGGTTGCTGTGGGGTGCATAGATGAGGTACTGCTGACCGAACTTGAGCGCATCGACTTGAGGCTTGGCTGCCCTCCACAATAGAACCACGCCTCAGATTGCTCGTCCCTTTCCTTGATGGTCGCGATGATGCTGTGCATCACGTCTGAAACCATGGGCCCATTCAACTTGGGGATGAATTCGGCCACTGTCTGGGCAAAGATCGTCGCATCACTCTGGTTATGTGAGTCAGGCGAAGGCTGGCCACTTGAGGTTGAAAAAAGAAGAAAGTACTCGTTCTTCGTGCCAACCTCATTGTCCCATCGATCGCAGACATCCTGCCTGAATGGGTTGTCACGACAAGAGCCAATGCAGAAAATGATCTGACAACCGGTGACTTGTGCATCAATCTTCGACATAATCTGACCCAGCGGAATGTAGTCTTCTGCCCGCTCTGCCTCGCACGGAATGAAGCGAAAGCTGCCACGAATCTCGCAACCGTGGCCAGCGTAGAAAAACAAATGAGGGCCGCCCTCATTGGTCATCGGCACAATGAAATCCTCAATCGCCCTCCAAAACTTGTCACGATTCGGATTGGAGCTTGAGATCAAGTTTGTCGCCCGGTGTCCCTCAACAGCTTTGACCGCAGTGCAGATTATGTCGGCATCCGTCTCACAGGCGTCAGATGTCACTTCACCGTCATCGCCCTGGCTAATCACCAGCACAGACGCCTGGCTGGTCAGCACAGACGACGGGTTGCAACGGGGGTCGTCACCAGAGTGGTTCGACTCCACCAAATCCAAGAAACGCTGTAGGCGGTCCGTGTTGAGATTTGCCAGCTCCTGCTTTCAACAATGATTGATTGAATTCAAGACATGGCGGCTTGCAAGTTGTTGCAACGACACCCCAACCACCCCCCACCCGCGATGTTCAACAGGAAGCATATGTTCCTGGACTCAGCTATGCGTAAAAGAGCATGGGTTCGCCTTCTTTCCTTGAGAAGAAGAAAAAACAAAACAGTGTCTCCCCGACTCGCTGAGCCGTGCATGGAGGCCAATGCCCGTCTCCAAAGATGAAAGTAGTTTCCCAAAGCGCTCTGCGCACGTCCAAATGTTTGATTAAAACCGGAATCCCTTGCAATAAACCCCTGCAATTGGTACTTGGAGCCCACGCATCTTTTGGATTGCTTTTGCACCGCAAAACACACCGGGCACCATCAACCCTGACACTCCAAGCCTGATTGCACACATCCATGCACGCAGCCATGTTTCCAGTTTCCTGCAGACACTACCCTGTCAAAATGACCGACTGGCACACACCCCGTCAACTGAGACCTCCCCTCAAAAAACTGACCCAGAGACATTTTTCCCAAACAGGCCCCCACCTTCAAACCCGCCTTTTCCCGTCCCAAGCGGAGCAAACCGCCCTCGCCGCGCACGCGCTCCCTCCTCCAGCGTCTGAGTGAACCGCGCAGCCAGCCCGGCTTCCAGCTCCGCGCCGCGTCGCCTCAGGCCCTCGCAGGCCACCTCCATGCCGCTTCGGCCGCTTCGGCCGCTTCGGGCGAGGCGGGACCTCCGCTGAAGCCGAATGGCTGTGGTGGTCAAAACCAGTGGTACCCCTGGTGAGAATCAAAATGGTACATGGGTGTCCATCCGCCCCGAAATGGAGGCATAGCTTATGACCCATGGCCAAATGAAAGTTTTGCCGACAGTTCGCTAGCGCAGAAAAAACAAAATGGCGCAAATGGCAGACGTGACAGGTGATTGACCATGTTGAGGGGGAGATGGGTTCGCTCGCTTGACCCAGTGGCTTCGGCAGAAGAAGCTTTGACCCGCAACACATCCAGCTTGTAAACCAGCCAAGTTTCTGCCATGGCATGCTGCCCCAAGGATCCAACAGGAACCCATCGGTGTCCAACGGGAACAAGGAAAACATGAATTTGAGCTGTCCCTGGAGGCACAGCTCACTTTGAGCTCTTAAGATGCCAGATGATGGCTGTCATGCACCGCCTGGAAAATAGGTACCCAAAATGGAACCCTGGCAAATGGAAACACGGACTAAAACATGTGGTCCTCTGGTGGTTTATTTGTGACCCATACCCTGCTCTTGTTCAGGACGCAGCGGCAGCTTCTTGTGCTGCACCTAGGTGCAAAGGTGAGAATGATCCTGCGGCCGCCAACGCAAACCCGAAGGGCCCCCGACTCAACTACTTGTTGCCTGCACTTGACTCAGTCTATGCTCTTGGCGCGGGTGACAGCGTTGGAACGCCCCTCCTAGGTTTCGAAACCGTGGTGTCCCTGTCCAATGGAAGTGGACAAAAATGACCCCCTCCAAAACCAGAGTGACCAATCATGAAAAGCGGACAACATGACCCAACAAAAAAACAAAACGTATAGCCGTCCCACACCTTCCAAACGACTCGTAAGTCAAAGGAAGTCCTTGGCAGGACTTGCACTGGGGCAGCTTTCGGCACGTGCTGAGGCACTTCCGATACATCTTCCCAGTGACCTGAGAGGCGAATGTCGGAACACATTGTCAAAGCAAATTCCCCAAAAGCCTGATCCTGCCTTGACACACGGTGATTGGCCCTGCCACGGTACCCAAAAAAACAGTCGTGCAAGAATCATACCAGACACTAAAACTTTGCGGCGCGTTTGAACAAACCCCCGAACCAACCTGTTTCGGAAGACACGCGTCCTGTCAGCAAATGTCTTGCAGTTCTGACTCTTGCTCTCTCGACGCGACGCGCTTTGAACTCTAGAAGCAGGAATGGCAGGATGTCCCACCAGCCATGAGGCTGGGCCAAGTCCCCTGTCCAGTTTTCCGCAAACCCAACGCAGCGCACAGCTGGCACTGCAGGGTTCGCCGATGTCTTTCTCAGAGTTGGCCCCTCTTCGGTGGTTGCGAAGAGCAAACTGTAAGGAAACCAAACATGTTGGGGCCCCTCATGTTGAGACATACCGAAATGGCTTCATGAGTGGCCAGCCACAAGCAAGTCTTGAGCACGTCAGCTCGAAAAGCGCTGCTTCGATGGATGCATGTGAGGTCTTCGCTTCTGGCCCCATCCACACATATCTGGCGTTGGAATGGTCAAATGCGCCGCGGAAGGTTTGCGGAAGCAACCGATGAAAGGCATGTACCGCGGAAGTCCGCGGAAGGGACCTCTTGGCAAGCAAGGATGTGCCTTCCGAGGTTTGTGCAGAGCAGGCCGCAAAGCAGAGGCCTCGGTCGCAGCATTCTCTCTGGAACGAGCCGAAGCCCGTCGTGGCAGCATGTTTTACAAGATTTGATTCAGCAATGGCACGAAAGGAAAAGGAAAGTCTAGCGCCTGCAAGTGGAGGCCAGGCCTTGTCACAGCGCAAGCAGCAGGGCTGTAGAACAATGCTTTGGTCCTCTTGGCTTGCTGCTTCTCGCAAGCGTTGTGTTTGTTGTATGCAGCAACACCTGTCTGCTTCTACTGCAATCGTGTCTGCATGCTTCTCCACGCACACAAATTGAAACAGTTCATATCAAGCCACAAAGCTCTAAGTTCGGAGCCCGCATTGGGGACAAATGTACCCAGTGGCCAAACTTGCATCAGCAAGTTCCAAAATGTTTCTATCAAAAGGAGGCTAGGTAGCCCAGCTGCGTGCCCCGGGAACACCACTATGTTTTTGGGGGCCTCTCGTATCGTGCGTCGTTCACAGACCCTCTTGAAAAATTGGTATTTGCACGAGTCCTTGCAAAGTTTGCCCCGTTTCGGAGAGTTGCCGCAGTTCTTCCACGGAAGAGTTGGCCTCCATTGAGCAGCACCATCATGCTGGTCAGCGGACTGTTCTAATCTCATGGACAGCATGCGCTTCAACCCTGTTAATCGCATTCTTTTGTTGACATGCGTCCGGGTGTGCCAGCGCTGGCTTGCCTCCCATTCCCAATTGACCAGCGTTTTTCCGGTAGTAGGGAGAGGAACATTAGGCTTGAACTTCCTCTTCCAGGATCAACGGATGCCGTCCAGTGGACTGAACGCTGCCCGCACTTTGGGCGACAAGAACACCGCCGAGTAAGCCTGGTGGAAACCCTGATCCCACCAAAAGGCGACCCAACGCGTGATGGGCGCCTTCATCCAAGATCTTTCTCTTAAGGAATCAACAACTAGGTCCTCCAGTAGAGAGATTAGAAGGGACTTCTTTCGCGGCAGCATATAAAATCGATATGTTAACAGAATCCTCGATATGTCTTTGCTGGTAATTTCGTAGGATGCTTCCACACAATTTGAGCGCGAGTCATTGTGCCAGCTTCTTGTTGCTTTCACTCGCACAATGGGGGTGTCGGCAGGGCTCAATTGTCCACATTCATGGCAAGTTTGGTCGGCGCTGTGAGCTTTAGGCGGTGTGAGGCAGGTGTGTGCGGGGCGATGGGAAGGCGGTACCAGCCGGGGTATACTTGCGGACGTTGATTTTGTGGAGGGTATGCCATGGGGCAAAAGCTCGCTGCATCACGCACGTCCGGCACATGCCGCGTCCTGCCAAAAGCTTGGTGTTCTCAACCTGCGACAGCTGATCGGCGTTGGAGAAAGCGTCAAGCTGCCAGGCACGCCATTCCGGCGACTCTGTGCATCCCCATGCCAAACATATTGCTTTAGACAAGTTCTCTGCGTTGGTGTCGCTCCGTTCCCCTCCCACCCCACACTTGTCGCAAATCTAAGCAGACGCACAAACATGCGTCCGGGCAAGATGTAGCGGCACGGCAGCAGGTGGGAAACCAGTCCAGCCCAGACTTGCCAGGAACGTCGAAATGGCAAGTCCAAACAGACGGCAAACACGCGCCCGGGTAATGCTACTTTTGCCCGGACAGGACGCGGATTGGCCCAAACGTGCAAAATGCACCCGTGCAAAAACACTGTGACACCCGCTTTTGCATCTGGAATCTTGTCGCTCGCCTGCGCAAGCAACGCCCCGTGGTTCCTAGCAAAGCTCACTCCCTGAGTGGCTGGGATGCCAGCGAGTCAAAGTGAAAGGGGGCGCGCCATGCGCCAGCCGCGAGCCGGGCATTGGCGCTTGCTGACTGATGCTTTCTTGTTGTACTTGCGGCTTCTCTTTGGCCCCTGAACTTAAGCGCGCTTGCATCAATTTGCTCAGGGCCCTATGCTCCCTACGTGTCCTGCAAAATACAGCAATGCGCCAGACTGACCCAGGTGCCTCTCCCTGGTGAAACAAAACAATGGCGAGGCAAAAAATAAGGCCACGAACAAGTCAATTCAACACGCGCTGCTTCCCAAACTTCTGCGACAGCAATGCGGCCCGCGCTTTGAAGAGAGACTTGCATTTCTAATGACGCAATCGTGTGTTCGCATCTATTTGCAGCGTCAATGACACTTGCCTCTAGCGCCGTGCTGGACGGGCCGTAAGCGCAAATAAATTTGCTGCGGTGCGAAGTTGGATGCCTGTTGCGCAGTACACATGCTGGGCGCTCTTGCGGCCGCCGTCAGTAAGCGCAGCCACGTTCACCTTGGCTTGCTCACACTTCGCTCACACGCAGGAGGCGCGTGGGGATGCTGGCTTCGGGCAGCTGCTTCCCGCGCTGTACGTTTGCTCGGTGCGCAGTGAAAACGAGCGCTTGCACTATGACCTAAAGGGAACCTCGCAAATTTACAACAAGGACCTAAACTACCTATGCGCAACATCGCGCAGGCACTGCAAGCTGCCAATGTAAGAAACTGCCAGGGAAGGGAGCTTGCGCCTTCCACTGCCCGCCTCCAGTGCGGAATGGGCGCTTGTCATTCGCTAGTGTATCTTCTTACAAAAACACACTGTCTTCTCTTGGCCCGGCGCGCGCCTTGTGGAAAATGTGCTAAACTGAAGCCTTGCTCGTGAGACACAGGCGTCACTGCAGTTTCGAGACAAAGGCCCCGGACAACTCAATTCAACAGGCGCTGCTGCCCGAACCTTCTGCGACGGTCTCTCCCCTGCCATGCGTCTTAAAATGGGGCTTCAACCTCCACCATGCAGCACCGCGGCTGCATTTGCATTTGGCCAGAGGTAACGGTCATGCCCAAAACAGATTTGGCACTTACGGTCGAGGGGCAGCCAACAAGGCAGAGTCGGTGGAATGGTCATGTGTCTCGGCAACTGACATAGCGTGCTTGGCTTTGCAAGCCAGCATGTCAAGGGCAACACTTTGCTCCTTAGCGTCTGCAAGCATAGTGAAGCCAAAGCTCAGATGGCGTGCGAATCATTCGACTGGAAACGGCCGCTGTAAGGAAGCAGTCCTTGCGTTACTTGCGTTGTGTAACTTACATCTGCATCAGCATTCTTCTGCTGCTTGAGGTCGGTTGGTGGAAGTTGGGTCTGGGGCCCAAGCACTGTGAGACAGCAGCCCAACATGCGTCTGCCGGGCATCCCCACAAATGCTTCATTCAGCAATGCGCTAGACGGACTCCTGCCTCATGTGTCTGCCTTGCTGGGCCCAAAAATCTAGCACGGATGGCAAGCGCCCTGGAAAGTGTTTCGTACGATGCACGCTGTGCCACTGATGCGTATGAATTGATTCACTTGTCATTATCTAGAAGCCCAAGAAAGCTTCACAGTTGCGCACCTTCATCATGGCTGAGCTCGCTATGCTTAACACAGAAACATCCTCTTGGGCAACACTCGGAGTTCCTTTGCAAGGGCCCTCAACTCGCGCGCTCTTCCACCTCAACGAGCTCAGCTGGCTACCCGCGGTTCGGCGAACTCAGCAATTGTGCGTGAAAAAGGCCAAGCTTCGGACGTAACCGGCACGCCTGTTCAGAAACCTGCGCCACACACATGATGACCAAATCAACCCCGCTTTGCTGCGCCGGGCAGGCCTTGCCATTGGAACAATGGTGAAAGGAGCTAAAGTGAGCTGTCCTGTTTTACTTCTTGCTTTGCTTGGAGTTTTGCTGCAGCTATGGACATTTGCGCCGTTTACCTACATCAGCTTCTTGCCTCTAGCTTACAGGTTTCCCGTTGGAATTTGCCGGCTCCCGAAACTTTGTGCAGAAAGCAGGCTGCTAGAAGGCGATGTGTTACACGCTTTCATGATCTGAGCTGCTGATTTTGTGTTCGTTTAATATCACGATGGATGGTCAAGGATCTGTTGTCAGCCGCATTCTTTGAGCCCCTTCTTGAAAGTGAATCCCTCCGGTCGCCAACACAAAGCGGGCTGCACCCAAACGGAGTCCCCAGCTGGGGCCTCATCTCCCCCCAACCCGAATGCTGCTGGGAGGGACAACCATTGCCTCACACAAGGCCCTCAGTAGCCTCGGTGGCCAGCGGGTCCTCCTTCAATCCCTCAATGAAAGACTGGCATTCCAACAAGCCAGCTTTGTGGCGACAATGCCAGCGGTCACGACCACACTGTTGCAGTTGAGTTCAACAACACATTGGTGCGGGAAGCCTGACCGCTAACCCGCAACATGGGCGTTTGGATGGCCATGTCAGCACGCACTATGTGCACGCCGCAAACCAAAGCGACGTCAGCTATTGCCTCCAAGCCAACGGCAGCGAGCATGGCATGTTCAATGCTTTTCCCTGAACATCCAAGGTCATCCTGAAAGGAAAAGGATGGTTTAGCAGGTTCATTCCCTCATTCCCTGCTGAGCACCAGCAAGTCTGGGCAGTTCAGGATGTAGCGGCAGCTTCTTGTCTTGGGATAGACATGGTGTGCTCAGCAGATTCCTGCTGCACGTGTACTGCAACAAACGACCAGCGAGGGCAAACCAGCAAAGGGTCCCGACTCAACAGGGGGTCCACTACTTGTTGGTCTGCACTTGACTCAGTCTATGCACTTGGCGCTGGTGACAGCGTTGCGCCTCGGTTTGGAAGGCTCGGTAAACCCTGGTGTACCCTGTCCACTGGAAGCGGACAAAAATGAACCAATCATGAAAAGCGGACAGCACGACCTCCCCAACAAAAAGCAAGAAGTATAGTCACACCTTCCAAACTCTGCACTCGGGCGGTTTTCGGCACGAACAAATTGTCAGGCGAATTCCCCAAAAAACCTGGGTCGTGCTTCGCCCTGTCGACTGACGCACTCTGGTGGCACTCCGCCGCAGCAAGTGAAACTCATAGTCGACTGCGCGACCACGACCCGCCTTTGGCGGACGCCGCCGCCCTTTGCTCGGCGACGCCCACGTAGGCATGAAATGCAAGAACACGTTTTTGGAGTGTTCACCCACAGTACTTCTGCCCCAGCGCCTTGCACCAGCGCCGCAGCACCTCGTGCTCCTCCGGCAGCTCTCGGATCCTCGTGCCTCAGCGCTTCCACCTGCCGATCAGCAGAAGACTGCCACGGCAAGAAGACGCTTCGAGAGCGCGCAACAAGAGCCGCGTGGCGCCCGGACTCATGGCAGGGAGCACACTCGGAGTTCCAAGCTGCCTCCTCGTCTTTGAGGCGGAAACATCGAACGGGACGCTTTGCGACTGGTCGATCCTGTGCCCCGCCGCGGCCTTGAGCCCGTGGAGGGCGAGCGAACCTGGGCTTCGTGGAGGGCCGCTGCGATACGAGGCAGTCCCCCCTGTACGTGGGGCCGGCTGTACCCGAAGGTCTCACTGGCAGCAATGCTGGACATGGGTGTCTCTGGGACTACATTGTGGGGCGTCTTTGCGCGGGCAACAAGGCGCGCGCTGGAGGATGGACACCGCCGGCGCCGTCCGGGTGTCGCAGTGCCTCGAGCGCCCGCAGCCGCTTTGAGAGCGCTTCGACAGCCGCTGCGTTGCAGGCAGTCCGTCTTCACCTGCGTGAGGTAGTGCGGGGGCGCGTCCAGGTTAGAATCTTGATCACTGCTTCAAGCCGTAAGGGAACATGCATCAAAAGAAAGAAGAGTACGACCGACATACTCCCAGGTCCCGTGCGAGAGACCTCCCGAAAACACAGCGATGCTGATACCTCAAATTGATTGGGGGGGGACAGCGCCGCGCACATCCTCCCAGCTCCAACCCACAGGCCTGGACTGCTTGCGCCGTGTGGAGTGCGGAGACATGCATAGATCGCGGCAGACTAAGAGTCCACTGCCGCCGGACACGGGTAGCTGCATAGCGGGCTGCCTCCGCAGGCGACACTTGAGTCACACGGCCACCGAAATCAACCACTTGCGCACGGCAATAGGACACGCGGGCAGTCACGCAATTGGCGCGCCTCCTTTTCGAGCGCTTGAGCCCAGGACGCAAGCAGTCAGGCGGCGAGGCGAGTCTTTCGGTCGCCATCAGCGATGGCGCGAGGTCTTCGCACATGTGTGCCGTCTTAGTGCGTCACGAAGATGGCCCGGCCATCGACAGGACATCGGAGAGGGATCCTATAGTCGCCACTCCTAGTCTGGCTATGGATACAGGCGTCGCCAGTGCGGTCGCCCGGCTCCGATGACATGGGCTCGCTGCTGGCGTCGCCTTGAAGTTAGAATCTTGATCACTGCTTCAATCCGAAAGGGAACATGCAGTCCAAGATAAAAGGGTGCGACCGACAAACATGTACGCACGCTCTTTTTCTTTATAAGGCGTTGCTTGGAAGTTGAGGCTCAGAGGTGCAGGGGGAAAGACATCGCGTGTCCTTTCCCCGTATCTGCACCCCTCTGCGGAGCCTCCGCATATGCCCCGTGGTCAACAATGCGTGTTCGACCAGGCGCCAGGTGTGTTACCTGTGAGGCGTGAAACAATCGAAGGCATTGATGGCGGCCGGATGCAATCCGCACATCCGGCTGGTGTGCAATGCGGCACGCGGTACCAGGTTGAGACAAGTCGAAACAGTCATACGGGCGGCTGGACGCAATGTGTGCATCCGGCTTATGTGCAATGGGTGCCAGGCTGAGGCCTGGCAGTATCAACAGCGTGCGGGGCTGGTTGTGCACCGAGCCCTGGCGGAAATATTGCATGCTGTCGCTGGCGCGAGATGACCAAATTTAGCGATCTCTGCAGAAAGGTCATGGTGTGCGCCGTACCTTGCGCGTGTTTCTGCTCAACAGCTTCTTGGGAAAGTGGGGCTCCTTCACACAGCAGGGCCACTGGCACTGAGCAGGTGGGCGTTGCAGCAGCCACCGTGCAATGTGACTGTGGGCACCAGGACGCGCTGGCCTATCTACGCGCCTTTATCTTTAGAGGGGGTTTCCCAAATGGATTCTATTCTACCTGAGAGGCTCCTAGCACTCGTCCGTCCAGCATTTGACCTCGTCCTGCGAAGGATTCGAAGTCTAAAACGCTGCGTGCAGGCGTATGGCTGCAAAATAGTGACCCCTAGATATGCTTGCAATTTGGCTCCAGGTTGCATTTCAAGCGAGCCAACCTTTGCAGGGCTAAGAAAAAACAAAAAAAAAGAAAAAAAAGGGGTCCCAAAAAAAGGGGTCCCCAAAAAAAAGGGAAAAGGGGTTTCCTTTGGCAAAGGTTGACATCGCTTGAAATGCAACCTGGAGCCAAATTGCGGCGCATATCTAGGGGTCACTATTTTGCAGCCATACGCCTGCACGCAGCGTTTTAGACTTCGAATCCTTCGCAGGACGAGGTCAAATGCTGGACGGACGACTCTCAGGTAGAATAGAATCCATTTGGGAAACCCCCTCTAAAGAGAGAGCTAGAGTTGTCCGCAGTGGGGGATTCTACCTCCCACTGCGGCGGCACGGCGCCGCGTGTACGCCAAGCCGCTGAACCCCCACAGCTCCTTGCTATATGTGCTATATGTGCTATATGGGTCTTACACGCCAAGCCGCTGAACCCCCACAGTCTCCGGGCTCCTTGCTATATGTGCTATATGTGCTATATGGGTCTTACACGCCAAGCCGCTGAACCCCCACAGTCTCCGGGCTCCTTGCTGTATGTGCTATATGTGCTATATGGGTCTTACACGCCAAGCCGCTGACCCCAGCTCCTTGCTATATGTACTATATGTCAAGAGACGGCAAGGTGACGTCCCGTGGGACGCTGTGCACCGAACCCTCAAGCTTTAATACCAACCACGTAGAAAGGTGTATACGGACGATGCCGTTATAGCCGAACCCGTGTAAACGTTGTAAGGAAGAAGGAATGATAGTCACAACAGTAGTCCTGACAGTGCGGCGCAAGCAGTTGTTTTCCTCCTAATGCCAATCACGGATATCCGCAGTCACACATCAGATCTTGAACCTCAATTGTGTCTTGAGCCAAATGGCGATCAATGGAACTTGGGAAGCAACACCAACAAGGACCTCAGAACTGCTACCCAATTTCGGCACGGGGCCTAGAGGGTTTTAACATCCCCCATTTGGGTCGCATTGTTCATCATGCGGTCCAAACACCACAAAACGTTCCACTGGCCACGGCTTCAACTACGAAATCGTGTCGTGCATTCTTTTACTTGCTATCACTACACCGTTCATTCGCTGTGAAACATGCCGGGTTCGATTGTACGAAAAGTGAAACATTCATCCTCCAATCGAAGCACTCATCCATATGCAGGTGTATATAATACACTGTGGCCACTTCACTTGACCGCCAGTGAACATTCCAGCTGCCGCATTTGCGCATCGCGCAGCTGTCATCCATAAATGGGTTGGCCACAAAATGTCCACCATGCGCGCCCGCTTGTGATCGGTCTGCATATCTCCGGCAAGGAAACATCGGTGAGTAATCAATGCAAATCATAGCCATTCCAGATACCATGGACAATACATAAATAATGAAAAGATATCATCTATAAGGTAATAATTCCATCCATGAATATCCAGAGCGTCATAGTCGTCGGAATATGTAACCATGTACACATCCATTCATCTTGGACACATGAATATAAATCATGACATAAGTCGTTCCACCGAAACAGTGTCGATGTGACGCAAGTAACAGATGGGGACTGGCCCACATCGTACCGCAATCATCATCTTCACGAAGCATACCTGTCCCCAATGGACAGCCTATGGGTACGTCGGCGGAACTCCTCGTCCAAGTTCTTCTGGGCTTCTCGTGCCCGGACACACTTCTTGTTGTAGTCCTCTGGCAACCAGTGCCCTTTCCGAAGGCACCAATCCAGCAGGGGTGTGTCGCATTTGTTCGGGTCGACGGCCGAGATGATGGCGCTCACGTTGACCGCGTAGCCATGCTTGCCAAGGTTTAGGCCATCCCTCACGAATGATATATACTTACAGTTGAAAGCTAGCGCAAAACATCTGAAAATAATATCACCCACCGGGTGCACTCGGTCCTTGACCAGGAGCTTCATTTCTTCCTTGGTGACATCGAGGATTCTTGCTGCAATCCACAGCTTGTAGAATGTGTATAGTCCCTCGCATTTGTTCACCATCATACGAATATATTCGTCACGCTCCTCAACCGATCGGAAGGCTCTTGTCCGAACATTCTCCGATTGAGAAATCTTCGTTATTGTTGATGGCAAAAGTATACCTTCCTGATCATGCTCAGTGATGTTGGGGTACCTCTGAAGTCATTGTGGTAAGGGCAGCCCTCTCTCCCCTCGAGCTTGGCAATCATCGTTCTATCCTCACCACCTTCAAACATCCCCCACATCTTGGACAGCTGGAGTGCGATAAATCCTGCCATGTACTGAGCCTCACGCGGCTCGTCAAGGCAGATCGCCATCCGTTGGGAACTTATAATGTCCCGTGACGCCAGATCGGTGTCGCGGTAATGCCAACCGCTGTCTTCTTCTTCTGACGCATAGCCGGATGTATATCCTTGCGTGTCCATGTCGTCATCTTCTCCCGGAACTTCCTCCGCTTCGTCCTCATCCTCCTGTGCTGCCGCATCGTGGTTAGCTTCTTCCTGTGCACGCCTGGCATCTCCAGAGACGTTGGGGTTTTGGTTGTCCTCCTCGTCATCGGATTTGATGTGAATGTAGTATCTTCCGATGGAGATCAGTTGTGCCTCGCACTCCAGGCATAAGCAGAAGCAGGTGGGGATCGCGGTCGCACATGATGGACATATCCGGCACCTCAGTCCTTCCCATGTCTCATCATTCAGGATGACGACTTTGCTGACTTCGTCCCGGACCTCGTTGACCTGTGCGTTGAACTCTTCCATCTTGTTGTTTCGATAGAGTTCGCAAGCACGATTAACCATGTCAACGATGTAGTGCAGATTATCGGCACCTGTCTCAGTCTCCGGCATCCTCTCGCTGATCTTTGCGACGTTCTGGAGGAACATCGCAGCCGACTCTTGGGAAGAGTTGACAAAGCCAGGGCAGATCTCGTTCTCCACACACTTCGAGTACGCCCTCTTGATGTCAGCGTACTCCAGGCGCTTCCCTCCATTGCTTTTGCCAATCCAAATGGACTTGACCTCATAGAACGGGATCACGTCAAAGACCATGAAAGTCCCATTAGCCGCGACTCCAGCCCCATACCGCGCGAGGGTTGCACTGGGAATATAGATGATCGCAATCGGATCCCCTCTCCTCACGTTCCGTAGCGTTGTCTTCGTCGCCACGTTCATCTCATCCCATGGAGCAAACGCCCCGAAGTGCAGTGCTAGCCTGTTACCGCCATCGATTCCGCCGGGGACTAGCCCACAGCGTACGATGCTTGGCAGGTTTTCCACATACGTCACATGGAATGCTCCTCCGAGAGTATCACCCATTCTTGCGGAATACCTATTCGCCAGTGCGGATGAGCTCATGAATCCAAAATCACTGTGACCGGTTGTGACTCGGATGCACCAAGGTCTGTACCATCCATCGCATCTGTTGAACATCCTGTCGATGTCGTCCCGATCCACGCCAGCCTTGTTCATTTCCTCCCTGGCTGCCCTCGTGTCGTTCGGGTTCATGATGCTCGGAAACCTTGCTGCCAGAACCTGGAATCTCGACTTCTTGCTTCCGGATTCCTGCCACTTGATCACCTCCATGATGCCCATGTATCGTTTCGCTCTCGAGGTGTTAGGTGGGAATATGTCGTTGTTCCGGTCGTCAATGACAGCATCAATGTCGACCCATCCACCCTCGTCGCACCTGAAAGCACTTCCTCGGCAATTGCCGATCTTGTGTCGAAGGACTCTGCATAGGTCGTGAGATAGCTGGTTTGCTTGGTCCCTTGTAGTAAATACCGAGCGATCATCACCAATCCTGCATAGTGGAGCACCGTCGAAAGGAGCAATGCAGAAGTTGACACTCTTGCCAAGTTGCATCACGTCCACTTGCTCAAGGATTGCACCTCTGGGAAAGTACCTGGGGTCAACAATAGACGCGTATGCCCGTGGCATATGCACATCAATCATGTCGCCGTACTTCGGGATGTAGCACGGGATGGTGTCGCATCCCATCTCAAGCGTCTTCTTGAATGTCCTGCTGTCCCCGCACGGGTTGTATGTGAGGTCGACGCCACCACATTGTAGCTCTCCTCCCTCAGCCGTGTCAGCCATCTCCACCAAATTAATAGTGTAGCTGTACATCTCAATTGTTTCTTTCCCTGCTTGTCCCCCTTTCTTTCTTTCCTTGGACGTTGATGAGGACGGTTCCTCCGTATCCCCCATGTCTTCATCAGATGAAACAGGGTCACTGCTGAGTAGCTCACGGAGCACCTTCATCGCCTTCTCATTTCCAGCAGCCTCCTCAATGTCCTTGCAGTCGCCGTCGTGGGCCAGGTTCGCGCACTTCTTACAGATCCCCATATCTCCCATGCACTTCTCCATTGACTCCAGGAATCCTAGTGCCGCTCTCCGCCCGTCGATCACACGCTGCTTCTTGTCTTCCTTCTCAGTATTGGCTTGAGAACTTCGACTCGGGTCTGGTGCTTGACCAAGACCCTCATCTTCGCCCTCCGTGGCCTTTCTCTTGGACCCTTGTGCAGAGGGCTCGGTGATCAGGGATCGTGGATGTCTGGGCTTGACCTTGTTCATGATGTCAAGCACCTCCTTCGTGGGCACGCCGAGCTGTGCGGACGGTTTGTTCCGCTTTCTGTTCTGGCCCGTCGTGTGGGTCACGTTCCCAGCGAGGTGTCGCACTATTGACTGCTCGAACTCCCTCTTGATCTTCCATGCATCCTTCCACAGTGGCAGTTCGTGCTGGAAGTACGACATCACCTCAAAGAATCCCAACACCATCTCGACGACGTCTCCCAAGGACTCCTCGTTCGTGGTTTGTCCCAGGAGCTCATACATCGTCCCTTGGTCGAGCACACTCTTGATCCATGACGAATATGCCACATTGCCGAGATCCTTGCCTATCAAGAAGATGGACATCCTCTCCTCGACTCCCTCGGAGTTCTTGCACACGATCACATCCCGGGATGCGCACAATTGCTTCCCGTGACCGTTGTTATAGAACTGCGCTGCTTGATCCACGGTCATGCTCACGAATCCCGCGTGAGAAAGCTCCTTCTTCAGCTTCGAATACGCGAGCTCCCGTATGATCGTGATCATGGCCTGGATGTTGTTGACGTCCACCATGAGGTTTTGAAGGTCGGGGATTGCCACCACGCATTCCGCGAAGAGGCGCGTGTACATTTTCTTCCCCTCGATAGACATTGCAATACCGTTCGTGTCCGCGTTCCAGTTCGCGCAACAGTTCACGCAAGAAGAGGGATTGTACTTCGACTTCGGTCCGAGCACCTTCGACTTGCTCATCTGCATCTCTTTAGCGCAAAGTTCGCAGATAAACTTGCTGAGCTCCGTGACCGTATACCATCGAAGACGTTGATCACCGGCATCGGCTTTCCCAAAAGCATCCTGCTCGCCGTGTCCTTCATCTTGCCGCTCTTGTTTCCTCTTCGACTGTGCAGTGAAGGTCGGCTTGTACTCGAATTTCACCTTCGATTCCTCCATGTTCTTCGGGATGTTGAATCGAAGGTCGGGCTCGTTTATGCACGTCCCCTCCAGCTCACACACAAACGCGTTGCTTGGTGCGACCGCATCGATGGATTTCTCAATCAGCAGTCGTTTCAGGAGGAAATGTTGCAAGTTCGAGCTCCCAGGGATCTTGTAGTTCTTTCCTGTGAGCGCATGGACCACGCGCCACAGGCGATCGTTCTCGGTCACCAGCGCGCCTGCCGCCTTGCAGATCTCGCTAACCTTGTTGGCGATCGTCCCCAAGTCCCCTCTTCCACCATGGAAAGCAACATCGCGATTCACGCTCACCACGACCAGGCCCTTGCATGTGTTGACGAGGTCAGATATCGCCTTCTGCAGGGAGTCGATGATGGGGTTGGCGGTCACCTGCCATCCGCATCCTCTCATGCACACCCAATCATATAGCGACATCCAGATGTGCACCGACATTGGTGAGTCATCCATGTCTCGCCTCCGCCGTTCAGCGATGAGCTTATCCAGCTTCTGCAATCGGGAGATGATATTCAACGTGTCGTTGGGTGAGGAGACTTGCTCACTCGACCCATAGTATGATCTCTCCTCGATGTTTGTCCATCCCTGTTCGTTGACCATCATCTGGAAGGTCTTCGTGCTCCCTTTCGAGTTGACGGCCCTCAGGGGCCAATCCAGGACCAAGAAGCTCTTCTTGTGGATCATCATGTCGCGAATCGTCGCCTCGCCAATGGGGCTCCTCTTCTGCCTATTGATAATCCGGTTCAACTGTCCAGGTGCGTTGTCCGGGTTCTTCTCCGCCTGAATCAACGCGTTGATGGCTTTGGCGCCCGGAAGGCGTCCAGTAATCAAGCATCCTGTTTGGGCACACAAGAAAGCATACAGCTGTAGCCATGCCGCATTTCCCTTCCCAACATAGGAAAGAATGATCTTCTCCGCGCTGGTCTTCTCCTCGAAGTGCAATAGCGAAGAGGTCAGGCATCTCAGCATACACTCCCAATATGTTGCGTTCTTGCCTTCTGCAAGACACGGCCCAAATACAGTTTGTATGATTGGGTACCCCGTATTGTTGTCTATGTTGAATTTCACATTGACAGTCGCGCCGCCCAAAGTGGTACCCCCTTCGAATGAAGTGTAGGTATCGTGTCCAGCAGTTGGGTTGATAATTACCCATCTGTCGTCGTCACCGCCAGAGTTCATTCGGAAAATGGAGTCGATGATCTCGTTGTCGATCTTGACAGCATCGCTGGCTTGCGACCCCCCACTTGGAGCTCCCGGCTGGGGGACTGACCCACCAGCGGTTTGACTCCTTTGCCCGGAGCTTGATGCCGACTTCTGCTGTCGCTCCGTCTTCCGTGGCGGCTCCGTCTTCGATGAGCCCATCACCCACCATGTCGGCTCTTCCCCAACCACGAAATCCTCGGGGTACTTCTCCAGTTCCCTCTCGATTTCATGAATCGTGCAGTATTTATTCTGGAAGAATTCGATCATGACGTCCTTCTCGGCCTTCTTCTCGATCTCCTTCATCCAGCTTACCCACTTGCGCCGATCTTGGTTCTCAGCGGCCCTGTCAGCCGCGTGCGGTGCCAAACTGATGGAGTTGATGTTCATCGCAGGCAGCTTCGACTCATAGATCATATCGATGCACCATAGGAAATCCCTGGCGTACTCAATCTCCCGGTAGAGATCGTTCAGCTCCCTTTTGTCTGGACGGAAATAAGCTGTATACGACTGATCTTTGGAGTCCTTCTCACCGAGCAATGGCTGCAATCTCCTCATGATGAAAGAGACGCACATGAGCGAATTGACCGCTCCGATGCACGCGTCAGAGATGTCACTGGGGGTTGACCCACAGATCATCCAGCGCAATAGGTTGTTCTGGCTGGCATTCCCATCCCTCCTCAGTGCATATGCGAGGTTCTTCATCGATGCCTGCAGCTCATTCTGGTAGATCAACCCAAGGTCCCAATTCTTCTGGTAGTCGTCCTTGGAACCACGACCGTAGGAGTCGATCTTGGGAGCCTTGATCACGCCCAACGTGAACACTTTCCCCCAGTTTCGATCCGATTCTCCGGTCGTGCCTCTCAAACTCTGCAGTTGTCTGGAACTCCTCAGAGCTCCTCCACCTTCTCGATGACGATGCCCTGGATGACTCGTCGTTGATGAATTCTTTGTACACCTCCCCAACCGGGGTGTTCTGGTGGAATGCTGCTTTGAACGACCGTTCATCGTTATCCTCGGCCACGCCTAATGCGAGATCCCAGATGTTCGCGATTGGTCTCAACATATCCGCCCCTTCCATGCAATACTTGGTTACGTTGAGCAACTCGGGGTTCTTCGCCAGCATCGTTGCCTCACCGCAAAGTTGGTTCAGCGCCGACACGATCTTCTTTCCCTTGCTGCAGAATTCCCTCCATCCAAGCATACATTCGTCGGCAGAAAGCTGTCCGAAAACTTTGCTGATGAACTCTAAGGCAACCCTCATAGACTGCCCTTCACCTTTCATCATCCCGCGGCCCTTGGCAGAATAGTACGCTGAGTATGCATAAATAGCGGGGACGCCGATGTCCTCGATCCACTTCACGCACATACCCAGGTCGCTGCTCACCTCCATCCTCTTGGGCATCCTCTTGCCATCCTCGATGGCGTTCTTCACCAAATTTCCCAAGAAGATTGCTGCTTGCCTAGATTTCCCAACAGGCACGCAGAAGAACTCATTCGTGTTGACGACAGTCGGATTGGCAGTCATCTTGATGATATTCTCCAGAACCAGGAAAACCCAAAATAAGCAGCTGCAAATGAAGCCACGGAATTGTCCCAATACGATCCCAGCTTCAGATTGAGGTGACGAACTCGTCCAGCTCCTCCTTGAAGCCTGGGGTTCGGGACTGACCCAGCTCCCCGTATGCACCAGAGGTTCGGGACTGGCCCAGCACCTCGGTTGTGCAGTTGGGGTGGTGCAGATTTCGCTCGCAGTAGCTTGGTGCTTCCGCGATCTCCTTCGCGTAATGCAAGCAAGAGCGAGTTTCAACGGTGCCGGTTTGAGGCACCTTGCTCGAGCACGAAAACGGCGAAGGATCACACCCACAATTATAGACGTGTACAACTGGGTTTCTTTGGTTTCACGACCAGCACAAGGTCCATGCTCATGGTTTCCATTGCATTTCTTGGACAACGAGCCACCAAGTTCAAAGTTCCATGAGACAACTCTCCATGGTTTCTTGATTGGCAGGGGTTTCTTAGCATATCTTTGTTTCAAGCCATAGCGACACCCATCAAACTCGTGACTAGTCCCATCTTGCACAACCTCATGCAGTCTCTCATCTTTCCAATAATCACAACTTCCAGGCAACTCAAACAAAATCGCAGCTCGTTTTGTCATGGCATGCCGTTTAATGTCAACGAACCGTTCAAACAATCTCCAAAATTCTCTTTGTTTGGCCTCGATTTTCTCTGCGGTGTCAATTCCGCGAGTCTTGTTGAGGCGTGCCCATGATGATCCCCCCGTGCAAGGCCCGGCGAAGAACAACAAATCGGAAGGTTTGGTAAGCACATGTCTGGCGATTCTCCCCCCGTACTCGCTCAGTAAGTCATCAACCAGGGTTATGGTGACAACCTGCGGCCCGTCATGGCGGGCAAGAGCAGTGAACCAGTTACGTGGTTCGGACACGCCATCAGCACGATGGGCCGAGCCAAGTCAACACTGTAAAGAGTGACGACTGTGCGAGTTCTCATACCAGGAAGCGAGACATGAACAGGAGCGCGAAGCACACCACCGTCGTGTTTGACCATCGCGAGTTCAATACCCGGCGCTAACTGTGGCTTGTGCTTCACCGCAATACGATACGGAACAAAACAACGACCAGGGACATGCTGCTCGTGATTGACATGCAGACAACGCATGAGCAATTTCAATCGGAGCAACGTTTCCAAAGCAAGGTCGTTAACACACTTCCGCTCGTTCGACAGTTCTTCAACAAATGCGGCCAGCACGGACTGCATGTCAACATCCCCGGACCCGACGTGAATTGGTCGTGGTCGTGGAGACCGTTCCCGCGCCGGTGCAGCGACCGGCACGGGATGAAACTGCCAAACTGCGCGCTCAACCCAACCATCAATTCGCACACATTGTAGCCCCGGGTCAACTCTATCCTCAACTTTGAGCCATGACCCATTCTTCAGAAACCAAGTGGAACGAAGCCACTTGCTCCCAAACGGTGTCATAACCGCGAGTGGAGGTTTTACACGCATCAATCTGGGTCCCTTGGCAACAACAACCGGATCATGTCCTTCATGCTCATGCAATCCCTCTTTGGATGTTAATCCAGACCACCATAGGTCCGGGGGCATGATCGGAATGTGTGTGTACGGAAATGTTGGAACTCCGTCAACCGTCCCCGAAGCAGTCTGCATGGTCCCCTTTATGGGATCACACGTGGGTGTGAGCGCCTTGAGGGTATCCGGGTCAGACAGCAAGCTCGGGTCAAGCAGACCAATCTGCAAACATGCATGTTTCCATTTGCGCCCATCATTGAACGCCTTGGTGTAAATATCGGCCGCCATCCTGTCGGTGACCTCATACGCCAAGTACATGTAATCACGTGTGAACATCTCATGCATCCACGAAATGCTAACACCATGGCTTCTCTCAAGGTGGCGCATCGTGGGGTTTCTCCCCGATCGCACGACACCGATCATAGCCTTGTTATCGTCATAGAACACAAAGTTCGGTGACTTCTTGAGAATCCGCTCTACCAGCTTGAGAGCGGGCATACCCATCGATCTCATGGCAACATCGGCCGCAACAATCTCGGCCTCGGGAGTGGAGTGACTCACACAACCCTGTCTTTTAGAGCTGCCAGACAACGGAAACCGGGTATTAGGCCCTTGTATATTCAAGTGTCCACCGGAGGTGGAACGCAGCGAGTCAATGCATCCCGCAAAGTCAGCGTCCGCATACAAGGCCAAGTGCACATCGTCCATAGGGTCTCCAACCCAACCGACCATGCGCCAATGTTTGGTATGATGCACATAGCACATCAAGTGATGCAAACCCCGATCATCGGAGTCAGTCCACCTATGCACGTTCCGTGCTAGGCGATTCACTTGCCGCAACAAATCGAAGCGAGCAATCCGCGCACCGTACAGCAACTTCATCAGTACGCTAGCGGCATGCGGAGCAAGGTGTCCACGCACGGGCTCCTTCATGGCCAACTCAGGAGTCCCTCCCCGTTGGTCCGGCACTGTGGCAGAACCGTCGGTGGGCACAAGATTGTTACACCAATTGCACACGACTGACGGCCCCTCTCTGGCAGGCTTCCGTGAGACGTGATTCTTTGTTTCTTCATGCAACTCAGGGGTGACAACCTTATTCAACTTCACGTCGCCCGCCACTTCAAGATAGCGGTCGACACAGGAACGTAGGAACTGTTCCATGTCATAGGTCACCGTTGTTACTCGGTGTCCGTTCCCGAGAGTGACGTTTCCCTTGCTTTGATTGCAACCAAGGTACATGTCAAGTCCAGTCTCGGGCTCAATCTTCAAACGTGTACGCAACATGCTCCACCCTTGGGCAAGGTTCTTCTGCGGCCCTGCCATTTTGAAGTCGTCGACATACACAACCAGAACAAGCTGGAGCTTTTCATGAATGTACACAGAAGGCCATTCTTCGCCGATGGGCTCAAAACCAACGGCACGCACCGACTCATCGCAGTGCTGCTCCCAAAATGTTCCCGCATCTGGGTGTCCGTACAGCGCCTTCCTCAACGGGACGACTGGTCTTCTGTACTTATCCCATTTGCATTCACTTGGCACGGCCTCCGGTGGCAATTCAATCCAACACGGCGTGCCTCTCAAGGTGGCCTGTATATACGCCTGAACAGCGTCGGCCATCTGCACATCCCAGCCATCATGACAACCCAGAAAATCCGCCCAACGCGAGGCTTCAAATGAAGCAGGGGAGTTCCCCAAATCTTGAAACATCGCAGCCTCAAAGCTTTGGTTCTTCACTTGGTTCCCCAGCAACACGCCTCTACCCTTGAACTTCCTCTTAGGATCACCAACAGGCAACTGTGAGTGCTTTTCAACGCAAATGCCATGTGCGCGAGCCATGTGTATTTCTTCCCCTTTCGCTTTTGCTTCCCTGGCTACAGCGTCATATTCGCGCACCGCGCCAAGATCGAAGACCCCCTGGTCGATTAATCCCGACCACTCTTTCTTCATTGATGCCAATGCATCAGGGTTGGTCAACATCTCTTTCCGGCCTACCGGCCTGGATACTAAAGCGTCGAAGAATCGTACAACTTTCACAGCTTTCTCTCTGTGCTGTATTCGCTCAGAAGTCACGCACGGCATCGATGGGTACTTCTTGGCTTCACCGTCTTCGCCTATCGCAGGCATTGCGAGTGGCACTTTTCCAGAAACTATCTCAGCAGACTCCTCCCATTCATACCAGGTGAGGTCCGTCGATTCGTCGACCGATGGATCCGTCCCCGATGCTGTCTCAGCTTCGTCTTTATGACTCTCCATGACTGATGCAACCGCCTTCGTCCAGTTTGGAGTCGACTTTGATCGCTCCTCAGACTTGAACTTCCAGGCATAAATTACCACCAGACACTCAAATTCTTTCTCAAGCTGAACGTTTCGTCTCATGACGTCTTGGGACTGTTTGGAATCCATGAGAACAACCACCCCGTCGACAGGATTAACAACAATCCTGACCCATTCAAGCTCAGCCAAGTGCTTCCCATCCATTGGGTTCTTGATCTTTGATATGTTCTTCCGCAATCCCCAATTGTACTGCCATTCTACTCCACCCCAGCGGTTCCGAAGCATCGCTCGAATTCTCTTACCACCGGGCATCTGTAATGTCCGTGCCTCTGCCGGCGCGGAAATTCAGACTCTTTACTCTTGGGATCTTCTTCTTTCCTTTTGCCACCGCCCTTCACCTCGGCCTTCTCTTCCTTGGTGTAATATTTACTCATCATCTTCCATTCTTCAGGAGTGAACTCTGGAGGTCTCGATGTCTTCATTAGCCTGAATCCATCCTTCCCGACAGGATACGGTCTTCCGGCCTTGTCGATTTTAACCTCCTTGCCATCGTCGTTGACGTACGTGATACCATCCCCAGGTAGTCCAACTGACACGTGTGGAAGGTCGGACTTCGCAACCTTCTCATCGCCCTTAGGAGTGTCCATCTCCTTTCCCTTTTGAAGAGCTCGGTCTAGCATCTTCTTCTCCTGCATGATCCCCCCGATCTCCGGCGATTACCTCCGGGCCATCGTCGAGCAGTAGACCAGCGATCTGATCGACCTCATCGTCAAGCAGTCGCTTCTCGTCACTCTGCAGCAATTCAGGCTCGTAGTCCTCATCCTCGATCAGGCGGTCACGCGCATCCAGACCGATTGCATCGATAGACATCTCTATTCCTTCCAAAGTCTCGTTGGCAACCTTGTACTTCTGTTGTATTGGGAATGTCAGAGGAGATTTCAGAATCATCCTCTCCGTCTGATGTGGCATTCTCAACCGAGGTGGAACCTTTGCCTTCTTGATGTTCAGCTCTGCACCCGCAAATGCAGTAAGTGCCCAAGCACGATACTTGTTTGCCCAATGCATACCGGTGCTCAACACATATCCAGCAAATATACCAGTTTCCCCTCTCGGCTCGAACTTCTCCCTCTTTCCCCCTCGTGCTTCACTCGGCTTGAAGTCCACTAGCGCACCAAAAGGTATCTTCTCGCCCTTGAACTCCTCGCCATGCAGCCTCATCCATGCACTCGATCCGTTCACCTCTTCGATGTTCATGAGATGGCACA
The DNA here is from genome assembly GCA_963377175.1 of Effrenium voratum. Classification (NCBI taxonomy): domain Eukaryota; class Dinophyceae; order Suessiales; family Symbiodiniaceae; genus Effrenium; species Effrenium voratum. The sequence goes on from CAUJNA010000113.1 coordinate 2,797,675, forward strand.
GAGTGGTGATGGCCTGCACCCAATAACACGTGGGTAGACCGGCATGTACTAGACAAGCCGAAGTCTGGTCAATGATGAATTGATTTGTTCTTTCAGCAAGGGAATTGTTCTGCGGCCGTCCAGGCAGCGATAGGTCGTGGTTCAGCTTCAGCTCCACGCACGCATTGATCAGTTCCGGGCCGTCATCCGAATATACCTGCTTGATTTTCCTCCTCCCGCAGAAGTGCTTGATAGCCCTGACGACTGAGTCAGTGTCTCTTCTCGCGGTGGGATAAGCCATGATAATTCCGGTATATATGTCCCGGATGATGAGCGCATACCTGCCTTCCACTTCATGATCTCCTGATGCCGTCACAAAGTCGAACGTCACCAGGTCACCGAACGTCTTCACTTCTCTCTTGAATGCTCCCGTTCGTGATCTGAAGTGTCTCATCTTTGCCTTGACGCATGATTCGCAGAAGGGATTCCGGTACCTGTGTGTAAGCAAATGAGCTATGGAATTGGCGTCCTTCTTGAGGACTCCCACTTTCCTCTTTATTGATGATCCTTCGTACACGTCTACTTCGATTCCGGCATCTGGATCATCTTCATCAACCTCTTCCTCGTGAGCTTCGGCATCACCATGTCGATGCGGGACTGACCCAACATCTACAGGTATTTCCTCAGCCACGGGAGGCGGACGTACCGGACCGGCTCCTCCGGGTGGCCCGAAGTCGAATGCCCCGTCGTGGTGTTCGCCCTCGGCCTCTGCGGACTCACCGACAGCGGCGGGTGTGACGTCGTTCTCATCGTCACCTCCCTGATCTGCCTCGTCGTTCGTTACCATCGCCAATACTTCCGAAAAGTGCTCCTTGAGGTCGTCTATCGTAGGGCGATGCCTGTTACTCCGAAGTTTACCATCACTCACTAGGTACTGGATGTCGTCCTTGACCTGCAAGTGCACGAATCCCTGCTTTGGCGTAACCATGAAAGGTAGTTTACCAGGCATCCAGTGAAATGCATAACCCATCTTCATGCATCTCCTCCCCACTGACAAAACCGTGGGTGTCTCATCCAATACATGCGGCTCGACAGTCTCGTCCAACTCGTCCACGACTATCTTGGCCACATCAGATGTGGAAGTGGAACCATTCGCGGTCTTGAACACGATCTCGTCGTCATCTTTCACGATGTCGACACCCAGGCTCTTCGCCTTGGCTCTTCCAATGAGATCATGACCACATCCGGTGTCCATCAACCATTTCACCCGTTTGCTGATGCACGTTGACATGGCGAAAACGTTCTTCGGCATACCATGCTGCTTCTTCCAGTCGACAGCCGATTCCTTGATCTCGTCCTTGTTCCGATCATACTCGACCATTATGCTGCTCTCCTTGGTCACCGGGAAGTAGTGCTTCTTATATACATCATCCACCACTTCTCTCAGTATCTTCGCACGTATCAATGATCGTTGGACTTGGTAGGCTGATAATTCACGATGATCACTGCTTTTGAACTTCTTCTCGTCGACGTACACGTACTGATAAGGCTCATTCTCATTGCCCTCATAACCGTACCATTCCCCTTTTCGTTCCCATTGCCTTCTCTCGTCTTCGAGGTAGGTGATCTCCCCATTCTCGTCGACGTCGAGCACTTCCTTGAACCACACCATTTTCTCGGGGATCTCGGACTCGCCAGACCATCTCGATGATTCGCTCAACACGTCGTCATCGTGCTCGTGGTAGATAGTCTCGGCTTCGTCCGGTTCGACATGATCAACGTCCTTCTTGAAGCTTACCTTCCCCGCAGGAGCCGATTGCTTCAGGACTATCGCAGGCATCGCGATGGCCCTCCTCACAATGGCAGGCGCTGCGGCTTTGGCGGCAGCCTTCGACTTGGCTTGTGTCTTGTCACTTGACGTTGCTGGAGCTGAATTGTTCTTGATGAACTCATGTCTGTACTTACAAGCGCTCCCCCTATCGCACTTCCCCTTCTGAAACGCGAAGCATGCTCCATCATCTTTCTTTGGTGACGATGATCTGGATTTGGATTTGCCCTTTCCTTTCCCCTTGGACATACTCTCCAACTTGTGCTCCGTCTTCTTGCTGTGGGAAAAAGTGCATTCATTCCCTTTCACGCACCCCTTCGCCGATTTGAAGTGGTACCAGCAGGGATTATCCTTGCTTCCGCCCGGACTCTTGCCTCTGTCGCTGGCACCGTCGGACCTGCCGTTCTTGCCAGCGTGGCCCTTTGCCTTGGCTTTTGGGAGCACAGGAGCGGCGTCAGGTCCACCGGGTTTCCCCTTTCTGCCCTTGCCACCCTGGTTCTCCTGTTTGCCAGTTGCTGGAGCCGCATCCTTCCCGCCTGACTTCATCATCGACTTGACCGATTTCTCCTTCATGTCGAGCATCAGGTCTTCCCGATCTGCCATGATCTGATAGTCGATCAACGCCAATAAGAATTCATACGTCTTCTGAGGATGCTTGTCCGGTAGTCTATGGTAGGCATTGAGGCCGAACTCCATCTTCTTGCTCCCTTTGATCTCCCTGTAAAGGATGTCTCTGAGAGCCAGCTTACTGGGTCTGTCCTCGCTCCTCATCTTCAGCAGCAAATCATACCATTTGTTCCTGAACATGACCAAGTTCTTGTCGCCAGGAAAGTCAAGGTTGAATAAGTGCTCGATGTGGTAGACAAGATCCGTTCTATCGGAAGTTCTGAATGATTGCATAACTAATGCCACCAACTCTCGTCCCTTCACGATCACCCCTTGTTGATGTCGTAGATCAGAGTGTCGTGTAGCATCGAGGTATACGTCCTTGGCTTCGTCAGGTGCTTGTTTCAGCATGTTCTGCATGCCCATGGCCATCTTAATATCTATCGTAGCAAATCTGTCGCCACCTGAATCGCTAAGCAAATCCAGGTCTGGTTTCAACCCAAGAGCCTGCTCCAGCCATTTCGTCCATGCGTCGGTATCTGGATCCGCACATGCGCTCAGAACATTCATCAGCAGTTGCATCTTCCAGGTATCAAGTTGATGGATCTTTGGCCAGGCCGGAATAGATACTCTCTCGGCCTCCTTCCTCGAGATTCTCGGTCGATCATTCTTGATCTCTCGGTTATCTCTCGATCTCCTTCGTCTCCTCCGTGTCCGATCGTCTTCTTCCTCTTCTTCTTCCTCGTCTTCCTCATCTCCTTCGTCGTCGTCATCCTCATCCTCATCATCGGGTGGATCATCCGGAGGTCCCCCTCCGCCACCAGCGAGGCTCAACTGACGTCGACCCGCTCCCTGCCCATTCCCATTGGGCGGGAATCCACCGTAATCCAATGGGGGCGTAGTACCGTTGTTACCCCCCCCATCACCACCACCAGTCGTAGTAGTGGATTGTGGGACATGCCCAACAACCCCTAGCATCTGGGATAGGTGTACATCGATCATTGGATCACCGAAAGACGGAAAGAGGATCGAACCTGGCATCAGCGACGAATTAGGGATTTGATTTGAAGACGATGACGGGATTAACCCAGCCACCTTCTTGTCTATCCTACTTGAATTAGCCTGGGTTCCTCCCTCAGCGCGTTTCACTACTGCTCGTTCACGATGTCCATCTTTGCTGCTGGAGGCTTCCTGTGTCTCCAGTTTCTTGTGTGCACGTAGTTCCTCGTTGTCAGCATCGAGTTGGCGTACAAAACTCTCTTCTTGCTTGAGCGTCGCCTCTCTTTCCTTCAGTTGTCCCTGAAGCTCATGAATCTCCTCGAGGTACTCATCGTACATTCCCTTAGCTGTCAATCTCCAGTACTCAGCCTCCTTCGACTTCTCGTCCATCGTGCACCGTTCCTCTTGTTTCTCTTCTTTGACCTGGGCTAACTCCAAAATCGCATCCTGACGATGACCACCTTCGACAGCAATCATCTGGTCCTTCATCGATACGTCGGACTCATACTGTTTGACGATCTCTTCTTTTTCACGAAGCAAGCAATCCGCTCTCTTCGATTCCTGTTCCGCAAATACTGTAACGTCATTCAGCCTCGTCAACAGCTGTTCCCTGGAGTCCTCCAAAGAGTACGTCTCGGGGCGCTTGACGAGTGCATGCTCCAACTGTGATTTCAGACTTTGGACCATCTCCTCCTCGTTGAACTTCTCGATAGATGTAGAAGATTCTATGCCACTGATCTGTTGCTGATAAACTGATATCTGTTGTGAAGCCTCACGGTGTATCTGATTTGCACGTATAGCTGATTCCTGCGCGGCCGACTTCTCGCTTGCCATGTAGGATCTCATCATTGCAATCTCCCGCTTCTGCTCCATGATAGTTCCTTCAGCTTGCCTCATCTGTTGCATCATAATATTCGACTCCATGTCTTTCTTCTCCCCGTACTGAAATGCGTTCATTTCCACCTTGCGCATCTGTTGGGCTTCTTCCTCAAACTTGCGCCATGCCTCAGCCAAGTGGTGTTGGTGGTGACTCACTAGATGTCCCGACTGCTTGCTGGCAATCTCGCATCGTCTTTCCAGCTCCTGGATCCGGATGGTGCTTCCATAGTCTTCTTGATGAAGATTCGCCATCGCTGCCGACATTTCATCAAGTGTCTTTTGATATTCCCCGATCTCCACCTCCATCTTATTCTTCTCTTTGATCACGGCGCGAAAATCTGCACTGGTGGGTGATTTTGACCTCCCACCCTTCGATGTCGATCTCACGCCCTTCTGCGACGACCGTGGTGTCGCAGGCGAAGATGATGATCTTCTCGGTGGGGATTCTCTTTTCTTCGACTCCTGATGAACATCGATCTGCTTCCATGATCTTGTGGGAGTAGATATGTCGCTGAATAGCGCGGAACCTCCGCTCCCAGGTTCGTCCTGTGAATCTGCAATCATATCCATCACCGCAGGAAGAGCCATCAATCCATTGGATCCCTCTGAGCTGCTGTTCCCAAAAGTTGCAGTACTTGGGCTCGCCGAAGACGCCATTGTCCTGTGTAGGTTATCGTTCCTTTATTGTCCCTGTACCCGCAATAAACCAGCTGTCTCCCAGTCCAGTGTAGAGCTTGTAGTTACGGCTGATAACCTGTCAAGAGACGGCAAGGTGACGTCCCGTGGGACGCTGTGCGCCGAACCCTCAAGCTTTAATACCAACCACGTAGAAAGGTGTATACGGACGATGCCGTTATAGCCGAACCCATGTAAACGTTGTAAGGGAGAAGGACTGATAGTTACAACAGTGGTCCTGACAAATGCAGCGCAAGAGTTGTTTTTCCTCCTAAAGCCAAATCACGGATATCCCCGCAGTCACAAAATCAGATCTTGAACCTCAATTGTGTCTGAGCCAAATGGCGATCAATGAAACTTGGGAAGCAACATACCAACATGGAAACCCTCAGAACTGCCTAACCCAATTGTTCGGCACGGGCCTAGAGGTAAAAACACTATATGTTGCGAATATTATTCTGCACGTGCGCTTTAAACTGTACTATATGTGCTA
>CAUJNA010000114.1:0-40000 GCA_963377175.1 Effrenium voratum
ATGTCCGAGGCAGACAACGTCTACAACCCCCTGTACGGCAGCTTCGTGGGCGACCAGGGCGCCTGGAGCACGGCCAAGATGTACTTCACCGTGCCGCCGAACGGAGTGGCGAAGCTGCACTTCGGGGCGCACTTCCAGGCGCCGGGCCTGCCCAACCAGACGGCAGGAACGGTGGACGTCTACGGTCTCCAGATCCTGGACGCAACCCTGGAGACCGGCAACACGGCGGAGGTGGAGGAGACAAGTTGGAGGCCGTGCCGAGCCGGTAGCGGCAGGCGAAGAGGAGCTCGCGGCCCGGGGTCAAGTTGTAGGTGCGCACGATGTTCCACGGGTTCACCGCCAGGGTCAGGGTGTAGCCGTCCACGCTCACTCCCGCGGTGTGCGTGGCCAGGACCACGCTGCAGCCGCTGCTGGGGCGAACCGTCCAGTTTGAGAGCGAGACGTCCGTGGGGCCCAGGATCTGCACTCCTATGGCGGCCACCACCTCGTCGGCCCCTCCGTCGTCCGGAAAGCGCACTGCTATCTGCAGCGCCGAGGCTGCCTCCGGGACTCCGAGCTTGCCGGCAAGGAGGCCGTCTACTTGTGCGATGGTGTAGTAGCTGAGCAGCGCGGCTGCGATGCTCGAGGCCGTCGCCGTGTCCTGGTCTGCGGCTGAGCGGTACACCACCAGCGCCGAGGTGATTTGGTTGGTTGTGAAGACGTCCTGGTCCGGGCCCGTCCGGTAGGCCAGCAGCGCGCCCGCGATGGCGGCCTGCGTCTGCGTGTCCTGCGCGCTCGCCGCGCGGTAATCTCCCAACAGCGCGTCCACTTGCGCCGCGGTGTAGTAGGCCAGCAGCGCCGCCGTGATGGCGCTGGTCGTCTCCGCGTCCTGCGCTGCCCCTGTGCGGTAGTCTCCCAACAGCGCGTCTACCTGCGCCGAGGTGTAGTAGGCCAGCAAGGCCGCTGTTATAGCAGCGTCAGTGCCCGCCGTGGAGTAGCAGTCTGCCGTGATGCTCAGCGTGTCGTCGCCGTTGGCCAGCGCAGCAGAGAGAGGAGCCCCCAGATGCAGGTTGCGAACGACGTTGCTTCCGCGAACGAGCTCCCAAGTCGTGAACCCCGCCCAGGCCGGCGCGTTAACAACTCCGCCTCCGGGAAGCTGCAGGGCGGCGAGCTCCGCGAGGATTGCGTCGAGGGCGCTCTGGAGCGTGGTCTCGCTGGCCGAGAGCGCGGCGTTCGTGGCGTATGAGGCCAGCAGCGTCGCGTCGGCCTTGTCCCCCTGGAGCGCCGCGATGCTGGCGTCCCGGCTAGCAAGCTGCGCTGCGACGAAGGCCTCGGTGGCGAGACCCAGCAGGGCATTTGCTAACTTGGTGTCTACCTCCAGCGGCGTGTCCAACCCGTCCACCGTGGAGAGCAGGGAGGCCAGCGCGCTTGCGTCCGCCTTGCCGAGGAGGGCGGCGTCCAGGGCTGCCGTGGTGACAGCGTCCAAGAGGGCTGTCGCTATCTTAGAGTCCACCACCGAGGAAGTGTCCACGGCCGACTGCAGGGCGTAAGCAGTCAGGGCGCTGGCGTCTGCCTTGGAGGCCTGCAGCCCCGAGATGGAGGCGTCTCGGCTCGCGAGCTCAGAGGCCAGCGCCGCGGCGGTGACGGCCCCAGGAGAGCGTTGGCCACCTTGGTGTCCACCTCCAGCAGCGTGATCCTCGCCGCTATGTCTAGGGAGTGCTGGTCCACCACCGTCTTGAGGCCGTAGTTGGCGGCCACCGTGGCCAGCGTGGCGTTGTTGGCCGAGGCGATGGAGCCGTTCATGGCCGCCGTGGTGCTGTAGTTGGACAGCTTTTCGTGGCCACCACGCCCTCCAGCACGTCGAAGGCCGACTGGTCTGCCTTGTTGGAGAGACCCGTGGTCAGCGAGCTCTGCAGCGCTGCGATGCTGCTTCCGTGCGCGGCCACCTGTCCGTCCGTGGTGGCCAGGGCCGCCGCCGTTGCTAGGGGTGCAATTGCCGGCGCCAGCGCGCTGCTGTCCAGCTTTGAGGCCAGCTCGGCGGTGACTCGGTCGTCCAGAGACTGGATGGCAGCGGCGTTGTTGCCGGAGGCTGCCGTGTTCACCGCCAGGTCAGTTACTTGAGCGTAGGGCGTCAGAGCGAGGGCCAGCTGTCCTGCTGTGACGCGCGTGCCGTCAGTCACCTCTCCGTTGTCCAGGACCTCCGGGATGTTGCCCGTGACAGGTCCTTCAATCATGTTTTCTTAGGAGTAGTCGTTACGTGTTTGTAACGCAGGGGTGTTGTACTTTCGCAACGCGCCCTCACTTGAGTCGCTATGGGTCATTCGGGGCCTTCGTAGCGCAGGGTGGTATAATTATATATCACTCGCAACAGCCCCTACCTGTACGCGAAGTGTGGAATGACGCAGTGTCCGATGGCGTCGGACACTGGGCATGAAGCGAGGTCCTTCACTTATGAAACCTCAGATGAATTGACCGATGGCGTCGGTCAAAGCGCTTGGGACGCCTCGGCCTCATGACGAGACCGGCGAAGGACACTTGTCTCAGCGGCTATGACCTGCGGGGCATTGCCCTTTCATGAGCCATTGATGAATCACCCGGTTCCATTATTGACTCAAACTTGCCAAGAACCGAGTCCTCTTGGGAACTGGGGCGCTTTTGCGCACTTTTCGGCCCCAAAGAGAGCGGTGACGAGGCGGTGACATCGTGGTGAGAGCGTTTTTGGGCCATAAAGCGCCGTTTTGGGACGGTAACAAAAGCCGATGGTGAGATGGCTTAGGCGTTGGTCTCCGGAGCGACGTCTGGGAGGTTCGATTCCACCCTGGCACCTCGGCAGGCTGACGTGTTAGACACCGGTGACATCGGCGGTGACTAATTCAGTAGGCTGACGTGTTACGTGGAGAACCTCGGCAGGCTGTCGGGCTCCGAGCCAGGTCCTCGGCGGGCCGCGAAAAACCCTGCGGAGAAGGAGCTCGGGAACTGGACCCGGTTTTGCGCACTTTTGCACCCAAAAAGCGAGTGGTGACAAAGCGGTGACAAGCGGTGACGAGTTCAGCGGGCTGGAATTCGCAGGCTTTTCGGGGCAGAAAACGGATTTCGGAGCACGGCGAACGCCTGGAGCCGGTTTTCGGCGGAAAACGAGCGAATTTGGAGGCCCAGGCAGCGCATTTGACGCCGGACACGAAAAAACGCACTTTTCGGAGTTCGCCGTTTTCAGCGCTTTTTGCACCAAAAACGGAGCGGCGACGATTGGAGCGTTTTTGGCCTAAAAATCACAAATAGTTAGGTTACTATAAGCTGCCTTTCCTTACTACTCTGGGCGAGGAGGACTACAACCCCGAAGAGCCCGTCAGCTGGATCTCGTACTTGGACTTCAACGCCATGTACCCGGCCGCGATGACGCTGCCCATGCCCAACGGCCCCTGCGTGACGGTCGCCCTGCCGGAAGAAAACGCAGCAAGACTGAGCTGGCTGCACGAGACGTGCCTCCCAGGGCTGAACTGGGAGTCCGACTCCGAGGAGGTGAGCTACCTGGTCCTCGTGGACTACGACTTTCCCCCCGGAAGTGCATGACCACTTGACTGGGCTCCCCCGCCTGCTGCTTTCTGAGCCAAGGGACCAGGACCCGCTCTAAGCTGAACGCCAGGAGGGCTTCACCTTGCTTCCTGAGCGCAGCTCCCTTTGGCCCAAACAAGCATGGGGTCAGCATGTAGCAGTTTTTGCTTCGTGTGCATCTGACCGCATTTCTTCCATCCTGGGGCTGCCCACGGGTAATGCCTCACGTGGCCGCCTAGGCGAATTCCTGGGCCACGCTCGGCACCTTGAACAGTCTCTCAACTTGCTGGCCGCCGCCTTGCGCAGTCCGCAGGGCGTCAAGTGGCGGAGCTTTAGGCACTTGATTCAGCAACCTGAAGCGCCGAACATAGGCATTTTATTGCAAACTCTGCCATTTTGGAGGGAGTTTTTCTGCCTACTTGTGGCAACGCACAGTCCTGCTCGCCCTGCTGGCTCTATTCTGCTGTACTATAGCCAATCTCCTGGAAGAAGGGCAGTGGGCGTGCTTGGGTCGGCTATGCGGACCCACGTAGGCTTGCTGGTGCCTGGAATGCCTGGGAATGTCCTCAAGGCAGTGCACGGTGCTACTCGCAATTTCCAAACTTTTGGAACCTGCCAAAAGCCAAAGGCTGGGCAGGCTGCTGCCATTTTCACATCTTTGTTTAAAGATTGCCGAAAGGCCGGCCGCAATTGCGGCTGGACGGAGTGCGTGACCCAGCCATTCCAGGCAAGCTTGGCTGGTTTTGGAGATCCAGGATTGCCTTGTTTGTGTGGTGCGGTTGAAGACATGAAGACCAAGCTGGTCAAGCTGGAGGATCTCATCACGACCCTCCTTGGCAAAAGAAATGTCCTTTGCAAAACGCTGGAGCAAATGCATTGGCTTGCTTACTGGGCCACCAGTATAGCTCTGCACTTGCGCTCCTGGATCGACCTACCTGCCTCAAGCACTCTCCTTTAGCGAAGCAGCCCCAGTTGCAAGCCTTGGCAGCCGCAGACGCCTGCGCTGAAGAAGACGTAGTGGGCATAGGCGGTTGGGCAGTCACATCCTCGCAAGTGGTGTGGTTTGCAGAAACCTGGACTATGCAGGATGTCCGTCAAGTGTGGCCCTGCCTGTCCAAGCCTGCGCAGCGCTACATCGCGCGTGCTTCAAGACTAGCGCAACTCCAGGCCACGCACAGCCACATTGGAGGCGGGCACTACTCGTTTAGCATGCCCTCAGGCACTGACAACTCGGCAGCAGAAGCAGGCATTAACAAGATGTTCACAACATCTTGGCCTTTGCAAATTTTTGTGCAGCTTGTCGCCTCCTAGACATAGTCAGACGCTTGCAAATCGGAATGTAGTTTTCTAATGAGGTCTGTGCCTAGCCCTCCGATGATTCCACAGACGTGCCAAGCCATTGCAGGGCAAATGTTTGAACAGAGTGTGCCAGATCCGAGCCCCACTCAACCCAAGCCACAGTGGCAACGCATTGCCTTCACGTCTGGCGAGGGCATTTGGTGTGACAAGCCTGATTTGCACCGATGCATAGGTACGGTCTTGCAGGAAACGAGCAAAGGACATGCGATCGACCCTTCAATCTTTCTTGCTCGAGAGCCCGTGTGCTGTGAGAATCTGCATTGCGTCCGGACTCAGGAAGATGTGTACATTTCCGATCGACCATTCAGCATGGCGCTCAGTGGCATGACCAGGAGTGTAACATGTTTGGATTGCCTGCACAGCCCAGTGATCGTCTGAAGTGTGCATGTGACGGTTTGCGTCAACATCCCAAAGCGCCAGAGTCAGTTGCGCTGGGAGCTGCAAGATCACGGCCTACGAAGTGTGTCAACATGCCACAGGGCGTGGACTAGGCTTCAGGAATTTCAGGACGAGGGTGTTTTGCGAGTGTTGTTGTGCTTGGGCTGGCAAGTCAGCGTATCAATAGGGCCAACATCCAATGAAGATGAAGCAAGCGTGAGACTGGATCCAATGCACCAGCGTGCTTTTGTGCAAGCAGAATGGCTCAGAGACTTGCTATGCATAATGCAGGTTATCCAGCTCATGCGGTTTCATGGATACTCCATCAACCATAAGACCAAAGACTGCATCCTGCAGATCGAGGGAGTGCGCATCACGGTGCCTTGCGTGCCGCGGGATGCCATTGAAAAAATCGTCCGAGACGTGCAAGATGCATCATCGGCCGGGGCAACTTTGTGTATCCATCCAGATTTGTGAAAGCATTCCAAATGCAGAGTGTCCGGACTGCACTGTGAAGTGTGGAATTGACATGTCAAGGGAAAGGGGTGCAGCGAATGATGAGCCAACGCACATCACAATCAGTGACTCGATTTGGACTGAGTGTGCCATTGCTTGGGCAGGTGGGAGGACACATCTTGTCACTGTCAGACATGACACCCCACTTGGATCCATTGTCAAAGAATTCGTAGGAGCAGCTTAGGAATCTTTGCAAGAAGTGAGATGCAATGGTAAAATTCTTCAGATGGACGAAACAGCCATTGCGTGCAAAGGGAAAGTCATTAGATGTTTCCAGCGTGGAATTGCAGGTGGAGTGCAAAATCCAGCCAAAGCGCAATTGGCTCAAACGCTCATAGATGGAGGATATCCAGTTCATAAGGTGTCGCAACTGGTGGACAATCTTTCGCGAGCTGCTGGAGGCGATGCCATTCGTGACTGCATGTCAAGTGCCAGACTTGATCAGCGATTCAAGGCAGTGTTGAACTTGGCGGAAAGTCATAATGTGGAATCGGCAGGCCATGAGACCAAGCCAAAAGGTTTAGGGAAAGGGAAGCATGAAGGTCAGCGTCAGAAACCGCCTAAGCCTGGACGCCACACTCGGGCATCCATCGTGGTAGATGCAAGTTTACCAATTGCTACCTGACTACTTTCAAGGGGATAGTGGCAAACCCATCCAGGTAATTACGGAGATTGCATCCACATCCGTTGGAGTTGTGCTTACGTGCATGGGAGCGGTAATACCTTGGCTGGGCGCGAAATTGTCCGTAAAGGAGGAATTGGCGGCAATCGTGCTGGATGGCGATCAACATGCAGCCAGGATACAGCAGACGTGGCAAAGCATTCAGTTTCCGGCCCAGGATAAAAGTGGCAACAAGGTGGTGCTGCGAGGTTTGCTAATTTAGTTCGGGCAGAAACCAGTCAAAGTTTCCATGACCAGCCATTCAGTGGTCAAGCACAAAGTGGTCACTTGCCATGCGACTGCTTTTGCAAGTGACTATGAGGGAGACGTGTGGCAACAGATGCTGCAGATGCCGGCTAAGGCCATTGTTGCAAGATTTCAGTCAGATGAAGTGAAAGCCAACATCTGTGCAATTTGGGGACGCAGTTTCAGGCAGCAAGGCAAACACTGCCCGATTCCCCAAGCAGATTCCGTTCGAATCTACCTGCGCATGCCTGAGAGCAAACTGCACGCACTCCTCAAGGAGTCTGGCTTCAGTAAGATCAATGTGGCTGCTCAAAATGAGCACGGCAAGCCATCAGATGCATTCACTATGACTTGGACCAAGCTCACCGATCGTGCGCAGTTTGAACAGGCAGTGGCTGACATTCCCCACTTAGGATACATTCGCACGCCGCGTGGTACAGGCCTCCGCACTGAGCATGCAAATGCAGAAGACGCATGGAAAGTCTTACGGCCATTATACACAGCGAATTGCGATTAAGCAGGTTTTTAAGCTTTTGGGATTGCCTCCTGCGACCACGAGTGAATCTCTTTCGGAGCTTGCCATCGCGCTTAAGTGGAAAATGCGGCCCTTGAAAAAGTTGGATCCTACCACATGGGTAGTAGGAGCGGAGCAAGCGCTACCAAATGATGTCGTGGTGGTTAACGACTTGCCTGTGCTTGTCAGGGAGCTTCCGTCCAAGTATGCTCCGAAGAGTGCATTGGTTGTTCCCACAGGCCAAGCGAAAATGCCATCCAATCCAAGTGCAGACACACCTGATCCGTGGATGCAGGGTGCAGATCCATGGGCAATGTCGTCCCGGACGGCCAAGACCATGACGATGGCTGCACCTGGCAACCTAGCCAGTTCAGAGGCGAGTTCATCTGCAGTGTCGCAACGTATGACGACCATGGAAAGCAACTTTGCGCCCTTGAGGGATGAACTGCAACAGCAAGTCAAGGCAGTAGAAACCAAGCGTGCGCAGGACATGAATGTCATGTTGAACAGATTCACCAGTGAGCTCAACAGCTTGAAAACATCCATGCAGACGAGCTTTTCTCAAAGTTTGCAAGATGCATTGCAATTGCAGACTCAGGAAATGCTGAAGGCCATCCAGGCTACCAGACCTTCGCCCAGGGGAAGTGAGGAGGAGGAAGCCAGAAAGAAACATAAGCCAGATAAACCAACCCAATGACTGTTCAACCCTGAGCAGCCTTGGGAAGACGTGGAGTGGGCCGGCCAAATGATTGCTTACAGCTTGATAGAGTGCGGCCAACGTTTAATTCACAATTGCATTTTCAGCGTTGAGTCTAGGTTCAGCCTTAGCACCAGCAGGGTAATGATGCTTAAAGCGCTTTACTTGGGGCAGGTGGAGCGGCTTTACTGTGCCTTGACCAAATCCAGATACATCCACTTCAGGTGGCACGGTGGCGACTTCAGGAAAGCGTGAATGGGAGTCCGATTTCTTTGAGGTTGCAAAGGCAAGTGCATGCCTGGATCGTGGAGACAATGCATCCGGCCCGCCTGCCGAAAGAGGCTTTTGGGGCAGGAGCTAGACAGTCAAAGTGGATCGAATCACGTGTGCGGGGACTCTTTTCCAGCATGGGCAAGCGGATCACGATAGATATCTTCAAACAGACCAAGTACCTTCAGAATTGCCATCGTTTCATTTCCAATAGGAACTGCGAGCACACAAGTTTCCTTTTGGGGTGCAGAGTTGGAGAGGCGAAGAACCCGGGACCTCCCAGTCACCTTGTCCGAATTGGTGTCCTCAATCCAACGGCTCTACACGCAAAAGCATCAGCAATCGCAGAACTTCTGTGACATTTTGTGCTTGTCTGAGACTAGTGCCACTAAACAAGTTCAATTTGAGGAGACAAGGGAAGCGTTCAAACACGGGTTCCATGCGTTCTGGAGTTTGCCGGTGCAGCCCCTTGTCTCGGGAACTCTTCATGGAGAATCTAGTCTGAGGGGAATGGCTAGTGGGGTGTCCCTTTGGACAAAACTCAAATCCAGAGAACCTAGACTTGAAATTGAACCGCAGTTTCGAGCGTCGTGTAGAATCATCGAGAGGTGGGTGTGGATTGGAATTGTGCCAGTGTGCATTTTGGTTGTGTATGCTTTTGCAGGCCACAACTCAGAAACCAAAGGTAGAAATCACATACTTTTATCTTATGTGCTGCAGCGGGCTTCAATTGCAGGACCAAACGTCATTGTTGCGGGTGATTTTAACGAATCCTTGTATGGCACACCTGCGCTCTCCACTTTTCGTGAGAAAGGTTTTGTAAATGTGATGGAATGGGCGAAATTTGCTTGGCCAGACAATATTTCTCCAACCTACAATGGTAAGACGTACAATGATACTTGCTTAATGCGAGGGCAAATAACCAGCTGGGTTGCCACAGCGGAAGTTTTGCAAGATCATGCGTTTGGTCAGCATTCCCCTTGTGTAGTTTCCTTACAAGTGCCTAGCAAAACTATGCCACTGCAGATTTTGCCAAGGCCCAAGGATTGGACAAGTCTAAAGCCAGACGAGTCGACATTGAGTTCATCCTACAGCACTCAACGTGTGCATTTACATGAAAAATGGGACCGGTGTGCAAGCATGGATGAAAAATTGTTGGCATGGGCGCAGACAATCGAAAAATCCGTAGGAGATGCAGTGACAATCCCATCGCATAGTGGTAGCCGCCACGGCCTGCCCGGTACGTTTGCAGGGCGATGCAAAGTGCCCAAGGTTCGGAGTGTGCAGCCTCCGGGACCGCCAAAGAGGGCTGGCCGGAATCAATTCGATCCGGATGTGGACATTTGCACTTACCAAGCAATTCATAAAACTAGGCAAACCCGTAGGCTACAAAATTTTTTAAAGTCGCTCCAGTTTGCGCGAGACCACAGATGTGAGACCAGACACATCGAGCAGATGGAGTCCGAGTGGAAAGCAATTTGCAGTGCCAAGGGTTATCCAGGACCCTTCCAAACCTGGATTCTCGACGCTGTGACATCTGTTTGGATACCAGATCCTGTGAGACAAGTTGCTTGTGCATGGATACAATGTCTTGCAATTGCCGTGGAAGAAGACTGCCAGGCTTATCACAAAGCCGCCAAGGCAGCTCGAGTGCAAGACTTTTCACATCAGATTGAGGCAGACTGGGGGAAACAGGGCGGAAAATTGACGTGTTCTATTTTAAAAAGGGCGCCACATCCACCGGTTAATCAACTCGTCCTCGTCAAAGAAAAACCTGCAATTCGTTTGCGTTCCAGGTGCAAGGAGAAACCCAGACTAAAGGTGCCAGCCGGCATGTGTTTAGGACTGGGCGACTCCGTCCGTGTGAACGGCACACATACCAGAATTCTTGACGTTCAGGATGACTCAGTGACTGTGGATGCCTTGCCAGATCAGTGTCCAGCACGAGTCACACTATCGCAAGACATTTGGATTGTAGATTCGCATCAAATCATGGAGCATGTCCAAGCAGTGTGGCAACCTCTGTGGACACGCGACACTGATGCTGAACAGCGAGAGGCAGAGTTCTGGGACTCGGCTTTGAACTACATCCATCACAATGCAAGTGAAGTGCAGACCTTTGACGTTGATGCTACTTCGGTGGCGGCTTGGCGGCATGCCATTGCCAAGACCAAGAATACGACGGCCAAAGGACTCTGTGGCTTCTCCAATCCAGAATTGCAACAATTGCCTAATGTTGCGCTGGAGGACTTCACAAATTTAATACAACAAATTGCGGAAGGAGCAGAGTGGCCTCGAGTTCTCCTGTCGGCAAGAACAGTATTTTTAGCAAAAGTCCAAGGAGACGTAGATCCCACTCAGACACGCCCTATTACTATTTTCCCCCTGTTGTGTAGACTTTGGGGTAAAGTAGTAGCGGCGCAAGTGATGCAAAAATGGCTACCACACCTGGAGCCTTATGTGTCAGGAGCGGTGCCAGGCAAGTCTTGTGAACACGTGTGGTGGACCATACAAGCAAAATGTGATCTCGCAGTGAGACGAAAGGAGCCCATGTGGGGTTTTATTCAGGATTTGCGCAAGTGTTACAACCTCATACCTAGATACCCACTCCTTGTTCTTTTTGAAAAAAGTGGAATTCCGCCACAACTCGTGCACATGTGGCGGAGAGCCCTCCACGGATGCGACCGTTACCTTGAGTGCGCGTGGCACACGGTGGGGCCATTGGAGTGTCATAGGAATGATCATTTTTGCAGATCTCTGGGCAAAATGCCACACCACCATTGCAACTACACCACTTTGTTATGCAGACAATTTGGAACTCATTTCGACGGCCTTCGGAGACATGTCAGCCCAGTTCCTCAGCAACCTTGCATTCCAACAAGCGTGGAAACAAGAAATTTTCCTTCGGGAAAAGTTGGACGTGGGCTACCAATGCCAAAGGGAAGAAATCATGGCAGATGTTCCTCAAATGTTTGATTAGCAAAGGTGTCTTACCGACCGATGTTGCTGTCGTCGACTCAGCCATTGACTTGGGAGCGGTAGTCAACTACACGGCTAAACGGTGCCCTGGGAACCAACCTCAAAGATTCCTGGAAGCACAAAGGCGCACCAGAGCTATGTTCGCGCTACCCCTTAACACGCATAACACGGCCAGAGCAGTCAAAAGTGCGGTACTTACAGTTGCCCTATACGGGTGCGAAGTGTTGTATCCATCTAACGTGAAATTGATGGACCTTAGGAGATGTATTGCCAGGGCTATGGTGGGACCCAGAGCCAAAACAAACGCATACCTGGCTTCAAGTCTTCTATCAACGGAACCCATAGATCCACTTTATCATGTTATTCTGCGCACGCTCCGGCTTTTTAAACGAATGCTTCTTTCAGACGAGCATCTCGTGGAACAAGTTTGGAATGAGGCTGTCAGTTTTCAAGACAGAGTATCGGGCAATCGGAAACGAATGCGAGCAGGACAAGTGGCAACTCTGGTACGCATTGCAGTCGAAATGTCGTGGACGCTGCAGCCGAACTGCGCCTTCACGACTTCTGATGACCTGAAAATTTGCCTCAAAACTGTGAGCAGTAAAGACTTGCCAGAATTGTTGCAGGAGACGTGGGACGATTTCATCATGTGCCACATTCTCCAGAGAAAACAGTGGCATCAAGTGGATAGTTGTGATGTAGAAAACACAGCCAAGATCCAATTATCATTGCCAGCGCATGAACAGGCTATTATGCGTAATACTTTGACTGGAGCTTTTGCGAGCACAGACATGATGAAACATTGGTGTGAGGATTCGCATCTTAAGTGTCACAAATGCCCGCAAGCCGAAGCAACCATGAACCACATTCTACATGAATGTGATGCAACGGCAGATGTCCGGGAGCTGTGGAAAGAATGGTACTCCACTTTGTCAAATGAGCAGAAATCCCTTATGCATTTTCCGTGCATGCCTGCCAGCCCGTACCAAGGACGTGTAAATAAACTCAGGCAAGCCATGGAATGGCCTGTCACCAATCTGCATTTGCTTCCCGGGGACAGGCACGTGTTCTACACGGACGGGTCTTGCACTGTCACTGCGGGACATCTTGAAAGACATGCAGCTTGGGCCATCGTTGTCGATAAATGCCACTTGGATGAAAGTCGTGTCCATTTCATGCAAGAATGGCATAGAAATGACTTTGTGGTACCCAACAGCTTTCAGGTATGCCAGAGTGGACATGTGCCAGGTAAACAAACCATCAACCGAGCGGAGCTATTTGCATTACTCATGATTGCCGAAGGCGTACAAAGAGCTTCAAGTCATTAAGCGCAAGTCTGAATGCAGCCAATGTGTGTTTAAACTCTGGCCTTGGTACGATGCTTGGCCTGCCGGGCCGGTCCCAATCGTAGATTGGCTCAAAGCTATTTCCTCCATGGCTCCAAGGGACTTGGGCTCCTGTAGCCAGTGTGAAATCAAGCCACAGTTCGAAATAGGTCACATCTGACTTGCTGTCTTCTGGATTTGCCTGCGGCCACTTGAGTGTACTTACCCACTTCTGTAAAAAATACATGTACTCACATCCCCAGAAAAGATACTGTTCCCTGTCTAGTGGAATGATCGGAACTTGCCACTCCATGCATGTTTCTAGTTCCACTTGTAGGGCGACTTTAGCAGCAGTAAGTGAAATTTGCATTCCTCGTCTTGTCGAGGTAATGCTTGATCTCTTTCTGCCGCACTGGGTCTACATTGCAACCAGCTTTTTGTGGCTTGCGCCACAAACTGCATGCACAAGCGAGTATGTATTTTCTGAGTGTCAAGGAAATTTCGGTGCAGTTGAACGATCTGAAGTTCTTGCGCATTTTCAAGCTTCTTTCGTGCCTCCTTGGCCGCATGGTCGGCCAAAGCGTTACCCATGGCATGGTATCTGTCCAAATCATGGTGGATGTCTTGTATGTCTTGGTGCGCACAAATTTTGTGAATTTGTATGTCCAACGGAGTTTCCTGGCATCGGCAGCACAAACGAACCAAAATATCCATGTTTTTGGAGTCGATCCCGTGTGGCCCTGTGAGGAAGTCAAGCGTGCGCAATCCTTGGGTAGGGCTTTCGGCTAGGAAGCAAGTGTTGGGCTTTCTATGAGGCCACAAATGCAGAGTGGGCCCATCCTTGTAGAAGTAATCGAAAGACACAAAGCATCGCAGGCTAGAAACATCAAAAAGTTTCAAAACAATGCCTGATACTTCCGATGTGACACCTTGGATCAGCTTGGACAGACAATTCGTGCATGAGCCGTTACAATGTGCTGCGAAGAAAGTGGCTTTTAGGAACTGGTGCAAAAGGCGCCGCGTGAAGTGAATTGGTCCATTTTGTGCATGAGCCGTTACGATGTGCTACTAAGAAAGTGGCAGATGAGAATTCGTGCCGAAGGCACCACTTTGAGTGATTTGGGTCTTTCTGTGTTTCGTTTTGCGGGGGTTTCGGGTGACTGTGGTCACCGTGACTTTTCGGCCAAAGGCCTTCGTTTCTGTCTTATAGGCGACATGGATTGGGCATGCATCACAAGAGGGTGCAGGTCTGCAATGGAGAAAAAAAATGAGTGGGCGGACGATTTGAGCAGAAATCGCCTTGGGCGCTTCGCCCACCGCCCTGCCGATCGCGTGCGTTTCAGCCCTGCCAGCCTTGCACAGGCTGGAAAAGGCATCACACTCTGCCCCGCAGCAGCGCCGTGGCGCCCAGAACATCTGGCCGCAGCCACCGGGCATGTGTAACACATGGCTTAACGAGCCAACTAGCTTTAGAAAGCCAGTGTGGCCTCCGGCCACCGCGCGCACTTGTCTTCCATTGGCAGCGCTCGCTTTTCCGCAGCCAGAAGACCTGGCTGCGATGGCAGAGTTTGCGCTCAAACTCCAAGCATCAGGAAAATGGACTGATGAAAGCCGTTGCATTAAGGTATCAGCAATGCCCTCGCGTTGCCTGTCCCTGTGCTTCGTTCCGCCGCAGGTGCAACCCCGCACTGAAGAGGGGGACTTTGCGCCTTGGCCTCAATCGCCTGTTTCCGGGGTTGCGGGAACATCTTGCCCCTTGTCCTAGGTGCACCGCCGTGCCCTAGGAAAGTGCCACCTTCCCAAGCAACCCGGTAAAAACGGTGTGCGCCTTGCTGTCGGCTTTTGGGTTCTGGGTTCTTTGTGGTTTGAGGCTAGGAGCAGTGCGCGGGACCTTTAACGCTAAGGGTTTTCTTTTCCCTTGTGTTTTATAGGTCGGGGGTGAATCTCCTACGCCGCCGCCGTTTGGTGCTCCTAGCCCTCAAACTCACGTTTAGGACTCGCAGTCCTGGTTTCGTTTGAAACCCACCCACCCAACCCTTCTAAGCCCTAAGCTTGCTTAGGCCTACTGGACAGTCCTCCAAGCTTGGAGCTCGCCGGACAAGAACTGGGAGCGCACTCTCAGCTTCATACCGGGGCCCAGACCCGCGGTCTGGCCCTGTTGGCGTCTTTGGACCCGCAGGTCCTTTGATGCGGGCGTGGGCACGCGTGCCACGCCCCCCTTTGGCATTTTAACGCAAGGACACGCTTGTCTTGCAACATTGTTTTTCACAAGGGGGGAACATCTTGCACCTTGTCCTAGGTGCACCGCAGTGCCCTAGGAAAGTGCCACCTTCCCAAGCAACCCGGTAAAAAAGGTGTGCGCCTTGCTGTCGGCTTTTGGGTTCTGGGTTCTTTGTGGTTTGAGGCTAGGAGCAGTGCGCGGGACCTTTAACAGTGATTTTGCATTTTTCGAAAGTCAGTCCGGGGCTTTCTGAATTGACTGTAGAGGGTCACTGGAAGTTGGCGAAATTGCTCCAGGCACTCCGGTTTCCAACAGTGGCAACAATGCCATGTCTGAATTCTGGAACGCGTGTCCAAGGGCTTGCAGCAGGCTAAGGCAACACGGCTCCTGGGTTGGTGCCAGCTGTCGGGTGGCGTGGCATTTAAGGCTTTGAATGCCAGCACGCCACGTTCGATGCCTTCTTCCGGCAAAAGGGGCACTTTGGGCGTGCCTGGGCAATGTGTGCAACCATGCGGGTCATGGCGTTTAAATCCACTGCCTGGTACAAGGAGTTTGTGGCCGCTCCGTCACACACACACACTCACACACATGCAGGCGGTGCACGTGGAGGCTGGGCTCACGCCAAGCCTGCGGTGCGTAGTGCTCTGGCAGCGGCAGGGGAGTGGATTCACTTTCTGACGCTGAGACCCTGTGTGCTCCAACTTTGGCAACTGCGGTGGCCAGCGAGGCGGGGTACTTGGCTGTGAGCGTGCTGGCCCAGACACCGTCCATTTTAACTCCGGCAAAGCTGGGGTGCGGCTTGCTGTGGCCACAGCAAACTCCATTGGAGTTGCTGGCAAATGCATGTCCAAGTTGGCTGGCATGCGTCCAGCCAAGCAATGTGGGCATGGCACTGCTGCAGCGTTGCAAAATTTTCGGACTCCAGCCATGCCATGGACGCGGGTGGTTGTTCCAAAATGGCAATGCCGCCTCTTGCCACAAGTGCTTCGAAGATGGCGCGGCCTCGAGCGTGTGTTTCGCGGCTGTCCTTGACCCGTTGCAGCAAGTGTGGCGGCAGGTTTGGCACACCCTGCAAAAACTTGGGTGTGCGCAGTTGTACTCTTTGCAGGGCGGTGCAAACATTGCGAATTTTATAGGTCCAGACCATACGAGTTTTAACAAGGCGTCAAAAGTAGGGTCATGCAGAATGTTGTGCAAGGCGTTGCCATCCAGATCGACCGGTTCGAAGCATGCTTTTCCACACAGGCGCATTGCGGCAGTCGCTGGATGTTTGCGGCCTGCAAACACATCTAGGAAAACACCCAGCAGCGCTGTTTCGCTACATGGCTGTGCACGTGCATTGCCAGTCCGGCCTCCGGCTGGCTCGGACCCTGTCAGGTGTGGTTGCCGGGATCCTTGGCCGGGTGGCCTTCTGGCAACCTGGCACGGCGCATACGTGGGCAAACTTGCCGTGCTCTTTGGCCTGGACACTGCACCCAATCGTTACTGTGAGCGCAATCTTTTTGGGGGCTCCTTTGCCTCGGCCTTCGCATGCGGCTGCTGCGGCGCTGGCGGCGCGTGTGCGGTGCGGTGTAGGAGGCGGTGGCGGTTGGCGATTTAGCTCCACATGATACTCAATGTTTCAGCAGGGGGTTAAGTCAGCCTTCTCATAGCTGAAGCCGTGCACCGCAGCGCACCGCTCCGCATCAGTTCTGCGACTCCAAGAAAAGGGGGAGCGAAATCCAAACGGGTTGTGTTGTTTGGGTTGGAGCAGTGCATGTTTCCCTATAACATGAGGGCGGGTAGCTTTTCAGGAGCAGTCCTGTGGAATTTTGCAACCACGTCACTGAGTGTACACGCGTTTTTGAATGCAACGTGTCTTCTGATGTGGGTTCCAGAAAGGCAACGCTCCTTTCCCCTTCATGCTTTTCGCGTTCTCAATGGATCAAGTTCCGCACGACCATGGTTGTCGAGAAGCGCACGCTTGTTGGCAACGCAAGCCGAATAATGCTTGGCATCAGGCCCGGGCAACAGCTTCCATGTTGCCTCAATTAAACCAACCCCTTTTGACACCTCCCCGAAATGCCAGCCCAATCTCTGCAAGTCACTTTCAAGAAATGGATCGATTGTTTTGCCATGAATGGTCGAGCAGCCCGCGCGCTGCGAGAGGCTTCACTTCTTGACTGCACGTGAGCTCACCAAAGGTGTCTTCATGTTTTTTGCACCTCCAGATTGTCTTATTGGAACCCACCAAAGCGATCTAAATTCTCCATGTTTTCAAATGGAAACAACCCAAAAGTGAACCTTTGAAGGGGAGCCAGACCCCCGAAGAAGGCTGGTGTCTTTTGCAGTTTTCCTTTGTCAACCCAACAGGCCCCTCACGTGTTGGCTTCACGTCAGGGCACCCCCTACAAGGTCGGGGTTACGCGGCAACCTCAGCTGCGCCTCAGATGTCAGGGTCCCTCCCAACATGCACAGGCCTTATCAAAACAAGTGGTGCGAAAGTGCAAGCGTTGCTATCACTGCTCCGACATTTCCTGTTTAACCGCCAGTTCAAAGATATGGTTATGCAAGGATGATCACGGAAGTACATGTCTTTTTGTGGCTGTGGCTTCGCGGGTGTCTGAAACGGGGGATCCTAAAACGGCTGGAAAAGGCATGGCTTAGTGTCCAAATTTGTTTTGTTTGTCTCAGGCGCGTCCAGTTCCTTTTGTGTCCATCCTAACAACATGAGCCAACCAAAAGGCACTCAGCTTGAATGGCAACCAGAGGTGATGATATACACCCACCCTGCCACCAACAAACATGGAACTGCAAAGGCAATTCCAGAGTTCTGCGGGGCAGGTGACATTATGAACAGAGAGACAGGCATCCATGCGAGAGCCAGAGGAGAGAGAGGAATTGAGAACGGAGAACAAGGAACGAGCTTGCTCATGCTGGGGGTCCGTGCCCGATCAGCTAAAGGAGATTCCTCTGAAAATGCCTTCTCTTTTCGGCGAATCTGTGGATTGCCCAAGCTTCCAGGGCTTGCTTGCCTTCAAATCAGGGACCCGCCAATCCTCCCCAAAGATCTTTCAAGGCTTCAGGGTCAACAAGCCGCATTAAGATAAAATAAGGCCAGACGATGCTACATTATATAAAAGCGTCACCGGTTCCCAAATTCAATTCAATGAAGACGGCCACACTTCCCCCCCCCCCCGCCCACCAGACAGACCAAACCACCCGCGCACTTGATGCAGTCGGGAAAGGCTATACGTGAAGCCCAAAGATGGCGGCACAGTTCCGAAGGATTGGTTGGAGAAGGCCATCTTTCAGGCATGGGTGGGTGGGTTTGGGGCTGGTTTCGGTCATGTCTCACTCCCCGAAGGTCATTTTGCAGGAACATGCGTGCTACCTTCCCGCATTGCGGTCTGGGGTTCTGGCGGAAACCAATGCAGGTTTGAGTTTACAGGGTGTACCGCAACAAGCCTTGGGGTTTAAGCCAAATGCCCTTTGGATCAGGCCTAAAGTAAAGGAGGCCTTCCGGCGCAGGCCCCCTTTGCAGACTTCGGGGAAATTTTCCGCGCTGACGTCTCCGAGCGCGTGGCTCAGTCGCTTCTGGATGTCTTTGTGGCAGTGCCATCCCAAGACCCGTTGGGGGTGGTAGGGATGGACATCTACCCCAGGGAATTCGGACAACCTTCATTTCTGGTCATGCAAGTTTCGCGGGATTTTCAGTGCCATCATCAGTCTGATCATGCCAAGCAGCTGCAATATCAGAATAGCCATTTTGATCACTGGCACATGTGCATTCGAAGCACCCAGGACGCAAAGATGCGCATATGTGGAGTACAAGGACGACATTAAATACAATGTTCGGGTATGGACGTTGGAGTTTACGGAGGTTACAACGGGAACGAAACCGCATTATGCTCTGATTTCGATTCTGGTGCGTGCAAGCCAAGACTCACAACAGGGACTTGTGTACACCTAGGCAAAAACCGCCTGTGTTTGTTGGGTGCGCTATTCAAGGCGCTGCCAACGTTGCGAGGATCCTCGGGAAGGGCCTCGATGGCAAAAAGATTTCGGGCAAAGAGGCCATGTGCTGCACCCGCCGGAAAGCTTTGTCCGGTCCTGGAAAGGTGAGTTTTCCAACTTGAGAAGCAAACTTGTGTGAGTGTGGATTGTTTCTTTGTTTCTTTCTTTCTTTCTTTCTTTCTTTCTTTCTTTCTTTCTTTGTTTGTTTGTTTGTTTGTTTGTTTGTTTGTTTGTCGGTTTGCTTGCTTGTTTGTTTCGAAGGCGCTTTTGGTTTGGCTTGAGAGACAATGTAAGACATGGACTCGCGCTCGTTGCGATGTACACAACGACCAGAATCTCTGCATTGACTGGAATAGAACATGAAATGGCGGAAACCCTAACTCGTGGCCGGAGTGGCACTGGGCCAAAGCAGATTTTCGTTTTCTGAGGGTTTCGGCAGGTATCGGTGGTGCTGGCTTCAACTCCAGTGCGGAGCCCACAGCCAGGACAGGAACTGGATGGATGCAATCCGCGCTTGCCATTTGTATTTTTGTTGTTTTTTTGTCATAGTCCCCAACAAGGAACCCTTATAATTTGGTTGCTGAAGGGGCTGGTGATAATCCCTGCAGGGCTGTGGCACGTATGAGGTTGGGTCAAATTATCAAATGTTCCCAAGTCTTTTTTTTTTAATCTTTCCTCATGTCTGGGTTTGCCGTCTTTGGCATCATTGGTTCGAACACATGCAGGTTTTTGACACCTCCTTGCCACTGCTTTTTGGGGTTCCGGAACATGTCTCCAAAATTACAAGTTCAGCGACTCGAAAGTGATTCACGAGAAGGCTCTTAGTCAACGAATCCGTTTGGGAACCCGGTCCAAGTTAGGCGTCTGCATGGAGGGGTTCGAGACCAAGAGGAGTGTGTTTTCCGCTCGGAAAGGACAGATGCGCGTTCACGTCGCACCATCTCGGGTTGTTTGGCCGAGTCCTGTGCTCGTGCAGTGCAAGGCAGGGCTGGTTGCAAGAGTCGTTGAAACAACTCAATTTTGGCCCCTTAAAAAGGGGAACCAAACAGGAGGTTGTTGAAACAGCAGACATCGCCAGTGGATCCCAGTTGGCCCTATAGCAGGCAAGTTATTTTTCTTACATCTTTTCAAGGGTGGTTCCCTTGGTTACCTACGATACAGGTAATGGATCCACGAGGAGTTGTTTAAACTGGAGCTTGAATCCCCCATTCCTGGAAGGTTCCCAGCAACCAGCTGGAATCACAAGGAGAGACTCCAGTGCTGGTTCCGCTGGATGCTGGTGCAATGCGCCAGCGCAATCTGCGCCCGAAGAGCGTTATTGAGCACAAGCAGAATCTTGGCTTGAATGGACCGCTGTTCTGGTTAGCCCTTGATAGTCTGGAGATTTGAACCTCTGGCAGGGAAACCACAATCCAAATCACAAATTTCCAGCAGTTTCCGCGGGTGGGGTGGGGTGGGGTGGGGTGGCTGGGGGGGGGGGTCAGTTTGTTTTTCATGCACATTGTTCTGCGCGCAATCTATTTTGGCTTAAGTTCATTTTTTTCACGCAACAGCGTAGCTTTGCCGCTAGATCCCAAAAAGCCATGGCTGCCTTTGCTCGTCTACAGGGAATCACTTCAGAGAGAAACCAATCCAGGACAAGTCCTAGGTTCCTCAACCATCAAGATTAGACATTTCCTTGCCTGCTCAGAAATAGATCCAGGGCCACACGTGAAACTGTCGAGTGTCGGTGTCGGCCCAAAATCGTGGTAGCGGAGAAGGTTTTTCTGACCAAAGGACCTCAGATGCAGAAGCTTTCGAGGCCTATGCTGCTGGCGGCAGACAAGCCGGAAGCACGGAGGAACAGACTTTCTGGCGAATCGCTCATGAATCGAGATACTAGACGACAACAGATCTTGTTGAAGGAATGAATTATTTCAAGAGCACATTCAAGGGGTGCTTCCTACTTCATGACGGAAGCCGCCAATGTGTATCTCAACCGCAGGAAACAACAACGAGCTCCAGTTGCGCTTGCGTGCCAGGGGAAGTTGGCCCCAGAACTGCCCCCGATGTCCTATGTGAGTAGTCGGTCATATCCATATACGTTTTCCGTGCTTAATTTCTGGGATATGAAACTGATTGACTGCAATGCTTCCAGAATGTTTGCACGTGTTCCGCGAAGAATGGCGCATGGCCCAAAAGTATGGCACCAAGCCCACAGGCCAATGATGACATTTTTTCAGGGAGCTCACACACACATTGGCAATCATGTGAAAGTCGCCTAGCAATATTTGGCGGAAGGATGAGGAAATGACCTCCTCATCTGTCGACACACAACAGGGTGAAGACGTCCGGCGAGTTACAGCGAGAGGGAGGCACGCAACGCTACGTGCAGGATTGAGAGAGCTTAGCAGGATCTCGATGCTGAGGCGCGAGCAGTATCTTCAGATGCATGCTGACGTCAGCGCCTGAGGGGCTTCTAGTCTGGGGGTGATCCTAAGCGCAGACACGCATCCGCTTGTGTCTGATGCCCGCAAGGTAGACCAGCAAACAAGTGCCACAGAGCACACAGCAGCGTCTGTCCTCAACATGACAATTCTAGGCGCAGGAGCCGGGAAGGTGAAGAGTGCAGAAGAGCAGGGGGGATGTTGCTCGCAGGCAATCACGGATAACCTGCCGAAATTCGGGGATGCTAAGGCACAAGTACGTCCAGATCTTCAAGTCACCCTTTGAATCATGATAAGCGCAAGTGGATTGAATGTGCTCGCAGACAATTCTTCATCAGAGCAGCAGGCGCAGCGGTTGACAAATAGCCAGTGGCTGTTTCGTAAAAAGGCGTCGAACTTTTTGATTGCTTTGCTTCACGAGAAGCGCTCACCTGAAGTACTTCGGACACTGCGATGAGATTGTCGTCATTGAGGAAAAGGTTCTCAGACCCAGTCATGGCACTTCAAGATGATGCCTTCAACTAGAATGCGAACCATGCCCGTCAAGCACCGGAAAGTTTACAGCAGTGGTTACCGAGAAGCGGCAACAACTTCTTGACTCTGGAAGAGACGAAGTTGAGGCCCAACGAACACGTCACAAGCCAAGGTCACCACGTGAAAAGAGTGTCGCGTCGAGCCCGCTGCCACGCTCAAGTCTATCACATCACACGGTCTTCGCAAAGAAGCGCCTTTCGACAGAACATTTCCCAATTGCATGTTGACATGCGTTTCTCCGACTGGATGAAGACCGGGGCGCAGAGATCGGAACGCTGTCGAGACAAGAGTCGCAAACTTCAACAAAATGTTTGCATGCCCCTCCAAGATTACAAGATCTCTCCGACAAAGCGCGAGATGTTGATAATTGGACGACCCAATTTGTGCTGGCGCCCTCCGCGAATGGTACGAGAGGCGCCGCGGCAACTCGAAGGGACAGTCGCAACAAAAACCAGTCCGGAGTGATTGGCAACAGCGGCGCTCGATACAGACTTGTATTGACACGATGTCTCCCTTTGTGAGCTTCATCAACTGAAATCAGGCGAGCGTGTCCGTTTCACTCCGCCGCAGGCACTTAAAAGCGTTGGCTGTCTACGAATCAGAGCATGTCCGAAACTCAAGAAAAGGAGCCTGTGCGTAAGTAATTAGAGTCTGAAGGTCAAAAGAAATTTGTGTTTGTTTTGCTGTGTTTTGCCAGTAGCGACTTATGCCACGTTTTAGCTCGAGGCTTTTCATGTTTGTACGCTACTCACTTTTCTTCTGCGGGAAGACATATGCCACTGCCGCTTAGACCCGTAAATCATCTTCTTTGGTCGCATCCCCTTGGCAGTTCCCAAGCAAGGGGTTGACATGCTGAGGCTGTCCTGCTCGGACTTCAAATGTGGCCGGCGAGTGAAACTGGACACCCGGCCTTCTAAGCAGAGTGCGCAGATGCAACTTCAGCCGAAGGCTTGGAAGGATGGCGGCGCTTCGGTCATTGTTGCTCGGCTGCAATTTGGGACCTTGGGCCCTGACTCCGAACTTTGAAAATTAAGTTTTGTTTAGTGGGATCTCCTGTGCCCTTTCATTTCGTTCCACGCTGATTTGTAGGTGTCCGCTGTTTGTGGGCAGAACCTTATTTTCATGTTTTTCCCCAACAGTGTGGTGCAGGTCAGGTGTAAGGTTCAAGGAAGGTTCTGGAGGTTCGGGATGGTTGGAGGTTTCGGGGTGGTCTGACGCAGGCCAGGTGTAAGGTCCGGAGGTTCGGGTGGTTGGGGTTCAAGGAAGGTTCCGGAGGTTTTGGGGTGATCAAGAAAAGTTCGAAAGATCTAAGATGAACTAATACAGAGCTAAGGCCAGGTGTAAGGTTCAAGGAAGGTTCCGGAGGTTCCGGGGTGTAAGGTTCAAGCAAGGTTCTGCAGGTTCCGGGGTGGTCTGGTGCAGGTGTAAGGTTCTAGGCAGGTTTTGGAGGTGGTCTGTGCAGGCCAGGGCCAGGTGTAAGTTGCGGGCAGGTGGAAGGTTTAAGGAAGGTTCCGGAGGTTCAGGTCTTGCAGGCTGTAAGGTTCAAGGAATTTCCGGTCTGGTGCAGGCCACCAGGTGTAAGGTCAAAGCTTTCCCACTCAACCGCCAGACCACCCCGGAACTTCCTTGAACCTTACCCCTGGCCTGCACCAGACCATCCTCGAACCTTACACCTGCACCAGACCACCCCGGAACCTCCTCAGATAGGCTCCGGGGTGGTCCGGGGCGGCCCTGTAAGGTTCCACGAGGGTTTCAGGGTTCCACCAACCAGACGAGACGAGGTTCTGCGAGGGCTGCGGGGTGGTGCAAGCACAAAAAACAGCACCGCATGCTGTTGAGCTTAGTTTTGTTCGAGTTGGTACGCTTTTTAGGAGTGCTTCAGGGTACTGAAAGCAAAGCAGGGCTCACTTTGCAAGTTCCAAATCCCATTAGACAGATAGATCCATTTGCCGGAACCTGTAAACACTTGGCGGGGCCAAGGGTCATAAAAGGGGTTTCTCGTGCCCATCTTTGTATGGCGTTGCACATTTGCTTTTGGGCCAATCTCTCTCAACTGAGGGTTTTTGGCTGCTGGAAGTTTCAGGGGTTGTACATAGTTGTATGGGTGCGTTAGTTTTGGTGGTGTGATTTTCGAGGTTCCGTATCGGCAAACCAAAGGAAGCAGCAATGTTGTTCGTTGTGGGGGAGGAGGGGCTATGCCCATTGTTGAAAAATGTACTTCTGATGTCCTGGTCCATATTGCTCGAATCTTTTGTCCAACTATGGAGTGGACAGCCAATGCGACATTGAAAGCAAGTCACAAGCACGACCGCTTTCCAGTGAAGGCAACCTTTAGCAAACGGGGGGGGGAAACAAAAAACAGGAGCGCAGAACAGATGGTGCGCAAAGAAAGAAGAAGACCATGAAAACAAAAAATAAACGCCCAAAGAAGTCGAGACCTCATTCCGCTCCTTGAGGTTTGCTTGGTTTCCTTGAACCCGGAGCTGGGCAAAAGCGTTTGGCGCCTGCTGGGCCACGCGGAGGTGGCGCTGTGCAAGGTCAGCCCCGCGGAGTTGCAGCTGTTGGAGGACGCTGCGAAATTTGCGGGGGGCCGCGCTTTCCGATTTCCAGGTTCTGGGTTCCTATTTGGGTACCTATTTCTGGGTACCTATCTTTGCTATCTTCGGGTGCCTGTTTTTGGATGCCAATTTTTGACCCACAGCCATCTGACCTTTTGGTCTCAGCCCTTTCTGGGCGAAAATCCTTGGTCCGAAAGGTGGTGGTTTCTGTCAAGTCACAAGAAGCCAACTCCAAAAATCGCACAAACACACTCACTGACACGCATTTTTAGTGGCTCCAGGTCATCGCCTTCATGCTTCCAGGTCCCCTTTAACCCTTGGGGGCAACTGAGTCCTAGGCATCCTGAAGAAAGCCCTCAGGTTGGAAAGGGAAACCACGAAGGCCGAAATCCAGTTTTTGCCCAAATCCCCGATTCGACACACAGCCATTGTGCGGGTTCTCAGAATTGAATAATCCTCTATAACCAAGCCATCTTGTGTTTTCCTTGGGGTTCCCGAAGCTCTGGTCTCCAAAAAACCTCAAACCTTGTTCGCATGCAAAAGGATGCACTTCACGAAGCTGTTAGGGGGGGGCAAAAAAAGTCTTGCCAACCCCTCAATTGATTCCCTGCTGAGGACAAAGGAGACCAGCGTCAGTTTCCATTTCTTGCCCAAAAGGGGCCGGGTTGTTTTCGTCCATCCGGTTTTGGGCCCTCTTTTGAGACCCATTTGGGTTTGTTGCATGTAGGCGGTTTTCACTTCGCTTCCTGTGCTTCCCATTTTAAGCTAACAACTGTAGAACCATAGACAATGAGTACCTGATAGTGGAAGTGAATGAGGACATGGCTGGGTTCTCCAAGTGCAGCCTGGGTTATAAGTTAAAACACACCGCGCTGAGTTGGTTGACCCCGTCCCTCCCTTGAAGTCCCTTAAAGCCAGGCTGAAAAGGGTATTCCAACACACACACACACACCCATATATGACCTATACGGGAAAGGGAACCCCCTTATTCTGGGCGAGATATGTAGTTGTTGCTCCCTTACAACAGGTGTTCATGCCTGTGTAAGGCTGTTAGCAACCTTATTAAACTGAACGTGGCAAACTAGAAACAGGTCCCTTAGTGGCCATAAAACCAACAGTGGCTACCAACACCCGGGCAGAACCTTTGCAAAAGCCAATCGAAATGTGGTAAAGGGACCACTTTCCTTACACAACAAAATAATAGTCCACCATTTTCCCAAAGAGGTGTTATTTGAGGTTCGAAGAGGCTGTTGGAGAACATGTTTGCTTATGATTTTGGGTAAGGAAGTTTGGCTTCCTTGTGAACCTGGTTATGACCTAGGTTGGAGCATTTCCCAGATATAGTGATTAAGTAGCGGGGATGATTCGGAGTCACGGAGATGTCTATTTTCCACAGCGCTGTTTTTTCTTTCAAAAAAGAGCAGATGCCACACTGCCGGAGGACGTGGGTCGCGAGCTGAAGAGGTGGGCCGTCCACTTGCACCACGGCGCCTGGGCGCCGAAAATGGGCGAAGAAAACAGTCAGAAATGCTTCTGATAATTCTTCAAGAAATCCAAATGGAGATTGTACAGTTCTTGCTTAGGACATAGCCCAGTGCTTTTTCTGAGTTGGTACTCTTTCCGGGTTGGTTCCAAGCCAGAAGAATCCCATCCCCAATTCTTAATACTTACATCTAATTTGCGCCTTATGGACTTTCTCTTGTTCTCTCTCTCTCTCTCTGTTTTTCTTTCTTTTTTTCTTTCTTTCTTTGTTTCTTTCTTGGATTATTTTTTCTTTTTCTCTCTCTCTCTCTCTCTCTTTCTCTCTCTCTTTCTTTCTTTCTTTCTTTCTTTCTTTCTTTCTTGCTTTTTCTTTTGCTGTTTCTCGCTCTCTCTCTCTCTCTCTCTCTCTCTCTCTCTCTCTCTTTCTTCTATTATTTATTCTTTCTTCCTTATGTTTTCTTCTTGCGCCTGCCAAAATCTGCACCGGGCCTTCTGAAAGTGGCCTTCCGAAAAGTGCTGCGCCTGCCACGCGTGTTTTCTTGCATCATCCTTGCGCAGGGCTACCTTTCAATAAATCTCCGCAACACGGAAGTTCCAGCAAAACTTCCTTTGATAGTCTTGGTCGCTCCTCGGTCTTGAGCGGAAATTCCTCGCCGCCTACGTTTGCTGACAGAGATTTCCGAAAGCAACTCGCGTTTAACATTTGACCTTCACGAGGAGGGTTCCAACATGCAACACGTGGATTCACTTTCTTTCGGTGAGTTGGACCGAGGTTCATGCGGGGCCCCGCAGGCCCCGCATGATGCAAAAGAGGCGGTTGGAATGATCCAGCAAGTGAAAGCAGAGATTTCGGACGAGATGCTGAAGCTGAGGGTTGGTTTGAGTGAGGGCGCGCGCATTACCTTGCAAGAGATGGAGCAGACATGGGCACTAGAGCCAGAACCGCGGATCCAAAATTGCAGGGACGTGTCTTGCATGCTGGATGGCTTTCCGACGCTGGAGTTTTGTGCAGAGGAGGATGCTACGCCTGTGCAAGGTGCGTGGTCCATGGTATCCATGAAGGTTTGTGATCTATTCCTGCAGCTACAAAAGATATACGCGGACGCATTGATCAAAGTTAGTCCATCAGAGGCAAGTTTGCTGCGGGTTGTTGTTTTTGCCTTTCATAGTTTTTTTTGTTGGGGGGGGGGTTGTAAGTTGCAACCAACCACTGCATGTACTCAAAGGGGGACCAACTGTTTCTAGGGCGTGCCCTTTGATGCTGGGGTGGGCTCAGGCATACTTGGCTTGCCTTTGGTGGGCACTCAGCAACGTTTTTGTTTCGGGCATTGGCTTAGGCCTAATTAAAAGCTAAAACGAGCTAAATAAAAAGGCTCCTTTCCTTGGTCATCTTGGTCCAATTCTTCCTTCATCTTTTGGACTTATAGTAGAAATTGAGAAGAATGGACCCTTCGCCAGGCAGAGGTGTTGGAGTTTCTTGCGCCGGTGAGGGCGGAGCTGGATGCCTGGGCCGCGAGTTTGGCGCTGGTCCAGCGCCCGAGTCTTGACCAGCGCACCCTTTGATAGGACCCCGGATGCCAACTCATCGCCAGAGAACCGAGTGGAAACCCAACGTAAATATTCCCCACCGGTTTGTGGTTGGTTTGCTTGCAATACGATGGTTACGATATGTGGCTTCTGATTCGATTCCCCAAAGTAAATACCAGAAGCAGGGGTCTCAACCCATGGTTTCAAAGTGGTGCGAACGGATTTCGGGCATCCCCCTAAAATTGCAGATTTCCCGGGTTTTTCCCTTTACTTGGCTTTCGAGTTGTTTCAAAATAGTGGCCGGGGTCCTCGAAAATTGTCAGAACCGGAAAAATCAAAACCAACAACGGCAGTGGCAACATCCAGTTTTCTTGAGGTTTCCACCAAGAGGGGTGCATTTTGAGAAGCCCGATTCGGCGAAGGGCTTTCTTTCCTACAAGATCAACCAACAGAAATGGTTTTCCAATGAAACTCCACTGGGCTGAGGCACGATCCGACTTGTACAGCGCAGAAAGTCGTCAGAGCCTCATGGCGGGAAATCGTGACTCAAATGCAGGCAGGGTTGGTTGCAAATGTTGCCCCGAAGGGAAACCAAAAGGGCTGGTCCAACCCATGCAGGAGCTTCTGCCAGGCCGAATGACCAACGCGGCCAAGGTATTGCTTGAAGGTTATCCAAAGCGACCCGCGGGACATGTTGCCCGCACGCTCAGCGGCTTTCCATCCCTCGAGCTGCCAAGCTGCTTCAGGGTCCCCGGCGAGCCTCAGACGCTCAATCAGAAAATGAAGCGCATGGTCTCCCAGGAGTTATGCGCACTTTTCCTGCAGCTGCAGCAGACGTACAACCCAGGTTGCGTGATTCAGGCTTACCCTGTAGAAGAAGCAGTTCTGGAATTTGCCAGCCGAGTCGGGCAGGAGCTGACAGCTTGGGCTGACTACCTGCAGAAAGCGTCTGACTTGCCAGCCTCAGATGTTGATGTGGCAGCTGCAGTTGACCTGGTTGTTGGGGTGCAACAGAGGATTTGGGCAGACATTCAGAGTTTGACCCAGACGGGATCCTTCAGCAATGCGGCAAAGGTGTTGCTTGAAGGCTGTCCAAAGCGCGCAATAGGCCCCGTTGCCCTCACTCTCAGCGGTTTCCCGCCCCTTGAGATGCCAAGCTGCTTCATGGTACCCGGCGAGCCTCAGACGCTCAGTCAGAAAGTCCAACGCACGGTCTCCCAGGAGTTGATTGATCTTTTGCTGCAGCTACAGGAGATGTACAAGGGCTGTTTGGTCCGGCCCACAGAGGAGGAAGCAAGCTTGTTAGATTACGCAGCCCAGATCGTTCGCGAGCTTTCTGGCTGCTCGCGGCTCCCGAGCGATGTGCACGGTGTTGACTTCGTCAAGGTTTCGGCGGACATGGCTTCAGGGGCGCGGAGGCAGATTTGGAGGGAGATTGCCACTTGGTTGCTTTAGAGAGTCCCCAGCAAACAAGCTGAACTTTTTGGAGGGGGTTCAGTACCAAGGTGAAGCGTGACTCCACGAACGCTGCGAAGGTCCTATTCAACCGCCAAGAACTTCACTCAGAGTCGGAGTCGGAGCCGCCAGTTGTGTACCACAAAGGCACCTCGGTGGGTGGCTTTCCGGTGTTCCTCTTCCCCTTCGAAACTGAGAAGCCCTCGAAGGGGGCTCTGCAACAAGTGCGGCTTGCAGCCTCGCAGCACGTGCAGTCAGAGTTCGGCGCCCTGGCGAGGAAATCGGACTTGAAGTGCATCCAGGCACGCAGTCGCCGCTGTTTGTTCATGGACTGTGTTGAACTAGTGGGTGAACAAGTGTCATGAGATGGTATCATGAGGGTGCACTCAAGGACATGGAGCCCGTGTTTCTCGCATGGGCGCGAATTACAGTCGCGAGAAGCCTGGTCTACGCCAGAATTGCTTCCTTCAATTTGCACTTTCACCGAGTTCTTGCGGCTTGCTTTCATTTTGCCGGCAGTCTGTCAGATGCATGTTGCCTTGTGGTATCTTGCTCGCTTGCACAGATTTTCTGGTCTTTCTCATGATTGGCACCATAACCCATGTGCGTGTGTGTGTGTGTGGCCTATGCTATGTGCATGTGTCCAGGGCCTTTGCATTTGCTTCGCAGACTTCCGGCATAAGCCGCAGAGCAAGCGCAGGCCGCAACGCATGAGTCCGTGGTTGCTCACACGCTCCGGTCGGACCTGACAGAGAGCTGCAGAATGGAAGTTGACCAGGACCGGGCGACGGTATGCTAAATTTTGATCATTTTGCAAGGGGCTTGGCCCCCATTAGTGTGTGAAACGCTGCTCGCGCATCCACACTATTCCATGAGTGTAATGGCCACAATCCTCATAAAATCGGTCCTACCACCCCCACACGCAAACAGGCTCCTGTTTTGGCCCGTTCAGTCTTCAAGTGTTCCACCGCCTGTGAAATGAGGACGACCATGGCTTGGCGCCGATGGACGACATTTTGGTGGGAGATGGCTTCGATGGCTGGAATCGGGTCAAGGGCTTGGGCCCCGTTCTGACGGTCTATGCACTGAAAGAGCCCGGCCAGGAACGCCTGCGGTGGGTTTCTTGGGTTTTGGATTGCCGCTTTGAATGGCGCTACCGGTGATACCCTTGACCTCTTTCAAAACTGACAAAGAAAGGGACTTGCCTCTGGTATCCCAGAACCGGGTTGTTTAAAAACTGCTTAGTTCTTGTGCCAGATGGCAGTCTAGGGACGACGACTTAGGATTACGGATCTCAGTTTCAACAACTCTTTTTTCTTTTGTATTTGTTGCGAGACTTAGCTACTTAACTAACCTTTGAGCGTTTCTATCCTTTCACCTGCTCACTTTTGCAGTCCTGGTATATCAGTTGCCTGCCCATATGTAGCCAGAAAGCCCACCAAACGGTGAAAAGGGCTGAACAAGTGGGTTATGGATCCACCCACAAACATTGCCAGACTCTCAGACTTTTTGAAACCTTTATGAGGTTTTCTCCATTTCCACCGGCACAAAGTTCACCCTTGCATCCACCTTTTGCGTCCTCCATCGCGTCGACCCGGAAGGTTCTGAGATTCCCGACCAGCCAACCACAGAAACCAATATTTTTTCCTCCGCACATTGGATGTCCAAGCACCAATCCACAGTCTTTTTTGGGATTGCAGAGCTTGCTGCAATCCCAACCGATCAAAGTCCCGAAAAATTGGACTTGCAGGCATCCTCTGGATACGCTTCTTTTTTTTTCCCATTGCAAACTCTCTCATGATGCGCTTTTTGCCCCACGAAAAACACGCCCCACCGACCCACCCCACCCGCACCGAGCCGCAGGAAGGGCTCCAGCTGCGGCACTTGGCATGTGGCCCAGTGGTGCTCGCAGAGAAGGCCACCAGCGGGCGCCTTGGCATGGGCCGCGGTGTTTCTCGGGTTCGGGTTGAAGTCCTTTTTGTTTTCTTCTCCTTCTTTTTTCTCCTCTTTTTTTTTTGCTCTTTGTTTTCTTCTTTTTTTCTTCTTTTTACAAGAAGCCTTTGCAGCTTGTTGTAAGAAGCCTTTGTAGCTTCCTTGCCCGTCAGAAGCCTTTGTAGCTTGCTTGCCCGTGCTTGATATTATCAGTTATGATTCTTTTGGTTTCATTATTATTATGATCATTATCTTCATAATTTTTGTTATTATTATTATTATTACTATTGTTATTATTATTATTATTATTACTATTACTATTATTATTATTATTATTATTATTATTATTATTATTATTATTATTATTAGTATTATTATTATTATTATTGTTATGTTTATTATTATTATTATTATTATTATTATTATTATTATTATTATTGGCATCATTGTGTGTCTTTTTTTAGTTTTCAATTTCATACAGGGGGGCTGCAAAGAGCAGAGTGTTTGCTTGCATACCACTGTTTTGAAAAGCATATCTCCCCAGACCCTCTGAAACGTTTCCTTTCGACTCTTGGAGGGTTTCCCGAATTTCGCAGGGAAACAAGGAGAACTTTGCAACTTGCAATAGCAAGCCTTGGCGCGATACTTATCCGCCGTGCCGCAATTGCATTTCTGGAGCTCTGGGGCCTACCCCCCAAGAAAGGTTCCTACCTTTTTAAGATGCTTTGCTGGGAGTTGCGGGCCCTTTGGTTTCCTCCTAGATAGGAAGGGCCATGGGAAGTTTTGAGTGTGAGGATGACCTACAACTTCATTCGAAATGTGGAGTTCTTTGACGAAGATGCGGAGGAGGAAAACCTGGCTGCGTTCTTTCGCAGCGTGAAGGTGAAGCTCCCAGCTGACCCGTTGGAGCGAAAGGAGGCCCTCTGAGAATGCTTGTCCAAGGTTTCTCAACATGAAGGGACTCCCAAACTCGGCGGTTTTCTTTTGATTTTCTCCGGAAACCAACAACAAGGGTTCCCCAAAACGACAGACCCGTCTTCGTTCCTAGCATATTGTTGAAGTGATCAGATGGATCTCATGTCCAATCTGACCAGGCTGTTGGTTCGACCTGTTTGGGTCCCTGCTTCACGCTGTCGTTTTGTCTGGGGTACTCACAATCAATCAATTCTTAGTGGTGTTTTCCCTTGTTATAGTGGTGTCCCACTACAGATGACGCATTGGGATAAGGATCTATGCTTTCAGCACGATGCCCCCCCCTCCAGGTTTTTGGTGCTTTCTTCCCAGATAGCCGAAAGCTATAGGGGTTCTAACTTCGAATCAAGAGGGGAAATTGATTTGCGAGATTGCCGGCTGGGTGCTAAGGGTGCCGTTTGGGGTGCTGGCGCACGTGCTAATTTTTGGGACGCTGTTTAAGATTGATGCAGGGTGCTAGGGGGCATGCAGTTTGGGCCGGAAGCGATGGGCGCGCGCGCGTTCTTGCGAGATTGACGGCGGAGTTTGGGGTGCTGGTGCAGGTGCTGGAGTTTGTGATTGATGGCAAGGTGCTGGGGCCGCTGGGCGGCGTGCAGTTTGGGGATTTTTGCGCAGGTGCTGTTGTAGTTTTTGCTTCCCCTGAAACGCAACCCTTGCGCTCTAGCTCACCGCGCAGCGCTAGGCGCTGCTGAAACTCTACACGTCAGAGGCAGTCTACCGTAAGCTCAACCAGGCTGGGATGTTCAAAATCAAGCCTTCGCCCTTGTGCCGCGTGGTGCACGTTTTCCCTCGAAGTGGTGTCCCACTATAGACAGGTTACGCAGCGATTGGAGGTCTCCCCCCCATTTTTTTTGCTGCACACGAGGCGATGTACCAAGATGACGCAGAAGGACTTAGGCGATTTGCGCCGTACATTCGGGCTTTGCGTGGGGTTTTCAAGCGCGGGCAGAACAACCTATTGCCGGGCTTCAACTTTTTCATTGGCTCAAAGAATCATCTTCGTCGAGGATGCAACCTCACGAAGGAACACGCCGAAGTCTACCAAATCAACCAGAAAGTTTGCTGGCCAGCCTTCACTTCCACCAGCGAGGCGGACAAGGGCGGACAGTTTGGTTGCTTGCAGTTTCATGTTCGCTGCCGGGACAGCATGGAAGATCCAAACGAATCGGAGGGGTACTTCCCAGCATCTATCGCACCGTGGTCTCACTACAAGACTGAAGTGTTGATGCCTCCTCATTTCATGTTGCGGGTCCACAATATCAACTACAACGACTCGCCTGACGACACCAAGCAATGGGTCATTGAGCTAGAGCTCGCTGATTTGGTTCCGGTCTGGGACATCATCGCCCAGAGGAACTGGCAACAGTTCAACGCCTGGGCCCAAGCGAACCCCGACTTGCTGGACACCTCGAAATCCCGGCGCTCCATCATCAACGCAGTGGCGAGCAGCCTGGCTGCCGAGCAAGAGAACGAGACCGGCGTGGATCCTTTGGAGGTCTGTTTTCATCATGGCGCCCGGCCCAACGAGATTGACATGCAGACTGGAAACACGCCGCTGACGACAATCGCGCTACAATGCGTGGAGAGTGGGAAGACAGAACAGGCCTTGGCTGTGATTGACTCCCTTCTTTTGGCCGGCGCAAATCCGTACATCAAGGCTGGCCCGCACCACCAGAAGTCCCTCGAGCAGCTCATGCCGGGGGTTGATTTGCGACTTTCGAATTATGCGATGGGTTGGCAGTACTGGTTTGATGATGGCTGGTATCCTTGGTCTGAGGACGGGTCGGCCAAGTTGGAGCATGCTTTCCAAGTGTGGCTGGATGGTGGACATGCGGGCAGGAGCAAGCTGCTGGCCGTTCGGAGCGAGCACTTCTCATACGACGTGGACTTCCTCAACATGAAGCAAGCCAACTCTTCAACTGGAACGAGGCGAAAGATCCGGAGATACCGCCAAAGGCGACGCTCCGTCCTTTTGTCGCATGATCAACTTCTGGCTGATTCCGAGGCAAAGCTCAGGCAAGAGCTGATGCTTGGCGTGTTTTTTGGGGCCAGGCAACGATTTTTTCTTCAGAGCCTTTGGGGTTGGACGCGTAGTTGTAAACTGATGTTGTTGGAGGCCGACTGCCTTCGAGGCATGAGGCACAGCCAGGAAATGCGAGTTAGATGTATCGTGTGGTCTCAACATGATTTCATGTTGGGCCGTGTTGAGACGAAATCCGACTTCTTTGAGGGGCTGGCCATTACTTAGCCATGCTGCCATGCTAGTTGTTTCTACCTGAGCTTGCCGCCTCGATGACTCTGTGTTGCTTGGCACGTGAGTCAGTGTCACGAACGTTTCCTTTTTGCCATCTACTGTGCTGCATCTCTCAAAGTCATCGTCAGGACACTTCTGCAGAAGCTCCTGATGCGAGCAGCCGTGGATGCAGTGCAACAAGCCGCGTGCCGTTTGCAAGATGCCATTGCCGCGGGCATGTTGTCGGGCTTGTCGCAGATGCTTGACGCTGAAGCACCGGCCTCTGCGGCTGAAATCGCCGCAGCCAGCAGTGAGCTTGAGAAGCTCGTGCTGGGAGACTTCGACGATAAAGCCAAAGAGGCGGAGGAAGCCAAGGCGAGAGCAGGGTTATGCAAACTTTGTTTAGCCAGCCCCCGTTCCATCCTGGCCCCCTCTAAGAGGAAAACAACAGAAGCAGAGGTGTTTAAACTTTGGTTGATTCACTGGTCAAGGAATCTCTCTATTCCCTGAAGGTGAGTCTTCGGAACCTGCGGGAGGCTTGCGACCTGAACTGGGACACTCGAGAAAAGGTGAGAGAAGTGGTCAGGCATCTGCAGGATGACCCCCATGTGAAGCTGGCAGACGATTTGATCGAGGGAGCTGAAGCGTTTGCGACGAGCAACACTGTGTTCCAGAGAAAAGGGATTACTCACGCAGGATTTCGTGCCAGCCTATCTTGGGAGAGTGGTGACAAACCGACAGACTTGGATATGTACATGGTTTGCCCGAAGTGCAATGTGGAGGTTTATTTCAGCAAAAAAGAGTGTGGGTGCAACACAGATGAGCTCTGCAGGCTAAACCTGGACGTTGACAACCTGGGGAGCTGTGAGAGTAGATCAGAGGAGAACCTGTACATGCAACTGCCGCATCCAGGTAGATACAAACTCCAAGTAGAGCTCTTCTCTGGGCCGGCTGTTCCCTTCCGGGTGCAAGTTCACCGATCCGGGCAGGCGCTCAGAGTCTACCGTGTTGCGCCTCACACTGAGGAAAAACAAGATGGAAGGATCGTTATTTTCGAGGCAAGTGCAGATGCTGAAGGCATCATGCGCCTCGAGTCTGGCCTTCAACATTTGGATGTAATGTTGAGCGCTGATTAACACAGCCCCGGGAAAACGCGGGCTCCATGCGTGACAACGAATGGACTCCACACGAGTCAACTTGTTCGAATGGCTGAGTGGCCCCCCGACCAATTCGAGCCGAATTCCGCAATCACTTTGCACATCATCATGCCAGTGCCTAGCCGTCGTGCGAGTCACGCTTGTGATTTTGTCACAATGCTTCCTGCGTCGACAGGATGTTGCTGCCACAAAATGTGCTCACACACACACAGTGTCTCTCACCCTCTCACACACACACACAAACACCATCATGATGAGACCGGCTGCGTCAGTGTTTTGACTTTTTTGAGGCAACGCCAACCAAGAGAAACAATAAACGAAAGTCAAGTAGTTGCGGCAAGCAGAACGTCATATGTGCTGACTACTTGAGTAATGCTTTGGCAGAAGGACAGCAGTGTGCAGTGAATAGTAATACCTGCTTCATAACAAAGCAATCAACATGCTGGACTTCTTTGCTTGCCTTGAATCGGGGGAGGGTCCGTCACCACAATGTTGCTCGAGAAACGAAGACCCAGCACAGAGTCAGGATCGAGACACGCCAAACCCCCAGTTTTCAAGCTGTTTTCCCGTTTAAGCATCACCTTGGGGTGGGTCTTCAATAAGGGATATCTCCCCCCCTCCCCTTACCCCCTATGGAGGCCCGTGAGGGTTTGGGCGGTCGGCGTGCTAGGGCTTGTTCGGCCGCCCGATGTCCAGATGTCCCGGTCCTTTCCCATCTGGTTTGGGGGGCTCGAGAATTTCTAACGAACAAAGCAGGCTGTGCCCCACCTACTTCCCTACAGTGCCCATCGATTCTTTGTGGGGCAGAATCAAAACGTCCCAATGTGGACGGATGGAGCTCAACACCCGGTGTGGGTTGGGCTTTGAACACCCGGGAACCTCCTCATATTAGTCCCCTGTTGTGAAAATCTCTCTCTGTCTCTCTCTCTCTCTCTGCCCAACACGATCCACTTAATCCGACTGGTTTGGTCTACGGGTCTGATTCCGGTGCCATGGCTATTTCAAGTCAAGGCTCCTTCAGGTGCCATTGAACCACGCCCCAAGCCCGCGGCTTTTGGCTTCAAGGGCACAATGCGGGGTTGCAGAAGCCGAGTCTCAAGTTCGTGCCAGTTGAGTGGGTGTACCATTCTCATTTTGTGTATATATATATAGATATATACATTTTTTCTATGATACACACACACACATATATATATATATATGTATATATGGTCGCCCACTATGAACTTCCTGTTGCTGTGCTGTGAAACATAACACTGTGTGTTTGACTGGTTTTTGTCGCAAGAACGATGTTTAAAGCACGTGCATTTGCGCATCACCCCAATTGTGAGAACTTAGCCAAACCCTCAGTTTTGCCAAATTTCTATTATTGGTATGAAGAACACGGTTTATAGACGATGAAGCACAAAAATAAAAACACAACATCCATAAGGCCAACAACACAAAACACAAAGCTCCGTTGACCAAAGATCTTTTTTTTAGTTTCTCAAGTGTATTGTTCGCATCTTTGGTTGTTTTTTGAGTAAACACCAATACAACTGGACGGCTTTTTGGTTTTTTTTTCATTCTTGAGGGAAAACCGCGTTGCCAAACGTTTTAGGTTTTTGGTTTCTCGAGTTTTTTTTTGGTTTTCCACGGGTCTTTGAGTTGAGAGACTGCCAAAGAACTTCATGTTTTTGGTTGTCTCGTGTTTTTGTTGTGGTGTGTGGTTTTCAATAAAACAAAAACACAACACAATTGAGTTTTCGTTTTGTATTCAAACCAAAGAAACTGAGAAAACCTCGAAACAAGAAACAACCAAACAAGCTAAACCTTTGGCACCACCAACACTATTCCTGAAAGTCTTTTTTGTCTGGTTTCTGGAGGTGTTTTTGGTTTTCGCGGTTTCCCTCAATAATTTCCAAGAGCCCAACAACCATTGCAAATTTTGTTCTTACTCAAGAAATGTTAACGTAAACTGAGGAAAACACACACACACACACACACACACGACACACACACACACACAAAACCCCGCGCAAAGCCAAATGGTGTTGAATTCCTTTTTGACATCGCAAATCTAGTTCACTGGTTACACCCCTTCACTGTGGCTCCAAGATGGTTCAATCATCGCAGTGCCAAACTTGCCCAAAACATGGATCAGATAAACAAGAAAACAGGAAAAACACAAGCAAGCAACAACTCAGATGACACGTTTTGAAGCGTCAGATACAGCTCTGTTTAAGGCTCTCCTTGGTGAAACCGGTCCTTAATGAACAGGCTTCATACAAGGCTCACGCTTCCCTATAAAGCTGCCTGCAAATATCTTTTTTTTTTTTTTTTTTTTTTTTTTTTTTTTATAAAGCTAACTTGTTAAGCTGCTTAAAAGAGTTCTTATGAAACTCCCCATAGAGCTTTTATAAAGCTTCGTATAAAGCTCCTTGCACGACTATTTTTTGAGGGAGAATGCATATATATATATATATATCTATATATATATATATATATTTATGTATATATTTGCACATTTATGCCCTTTTTGGGTTGCCAATGGGAAGTCCCACTCAGACCGTTGAACAGGGCACCCCAACTTCTGCCAAGTCCACCATAACTCTTAGGATATGGGGTTCTTACCTTCCACAGCTGCACCCTGAAATGATTTTCGGCTTCGAAGTCTGGCTCCTTGATGTTTCGAACTCTTCGAGGAATAGGGCGCTTTTGCTAATTCCTCATGTCGGAGAGTCATGGAATGCCATGGAAATGGAAAGGCTCGAGCTGGGAGTTGGGAGTCTCTCTTTTTTCACAGAGCCCGCTTTTGACATTTGGGGGTGGTTTTCAAGAGAACTCAAAGCAGACCAACCAGGATGAGGGTTCCCTCATCTTATGACCCATATGGACCAGAATCATTTTTTTGATGTTTGGGACAAAGCTCGTGAATGCAATTGGAGTTTCCTTGCATCCCGAAAGGCGGATTGGAACCCAGGCTTGGTTTCAAGCGGTTCGACCGTTTGTTTTTGAGGGGCAACACGCGCGATTTTGTCCTGTAGGTTCTGAATACTTGGGGGTCCAATCCTTGCTTCATGCCAAATGCGAAAATCGGAGATGGAGCCCCTTATTGGGATCATGAAGCCATGCTTGTCTGAATTGTATCAAGGGAAACAGTACATCAGGCGAACAGATTCCATGCACAGTCGGTTCGGACACTGTGATGACCTGCTTGAGAGCTTTGACTTTTGTGTGGCTTGTGTCTTGCATCGCATTCTTAGGACTTGGGATCCGGACGAATAAGCCCCGGATTGATTTTGATCCGGGGGGTGTGATGCGTTCTGCTTGATCCGGGGTCCTTAGGATGTGCCAGGAGCAAGCGATACTGCTCGGTGCAGCTTCGGCAGCAAAACTGTGGGAGGCGGGTCGGTTTAGGTTGAACTCAAGGGGAAACCCAGAGAAGTTCCTGAGCAGTCAAACCCGCTGGAGGGACAAGGAGACGGTGCGGAAGGCCAAGACTTGCCGCTCTTTCGATTATTTGCCGTCAGTTTTGGGTGCACCCCTCTTACCCGCTTCAGTTGACAGGTTTTGACTATGAATCAGACCCCGTTTTGATACCCCCTGTTCTTGATCAGGGGTTCTGGTTGAAAGGAATTCTGGCAATTAGGACTTGAGGCCAGGGTCCGAGTCAGCTCCCTTAAGACGCCCGCTTCTTTCCTTGGGCTCTAGTCAATTCCGATCGCTCGGGAGAGCAGTCGGACTTCGTCAGAACGGGGTCCACGCCCCCCTAGCGGGGAA
This sequence comes from Effrenium voratum, assembly GCA_963377175.1. Lineage (NCBI taxonomy): Eukaryota > Dinophyceae > Suessiales > Symbiodiniaceae > Effrenium > Effrenium voratum. The sequence goes on from CAUJNA010000114.1 coordinate 38,732, forward strand.
AGTTCGCCATGGAAAGCCCCAAAAAAGGGGGTGTGGCCATGAGACAATGAGACACCCATCGGAGAAACCAAGGCACATCTCGGAAAATTCTTGCCTTCCGGACCGGATTCCGATTCTTTTTAGAATCGGCCAAGCTTGGGGGTTGGTTCCCTTTGCCTGGCGGCAAGTTTTGGTTTTGAAGGGCCGTCTTTTTGTAGGGGACCCCCCCAAAACAAAAAGGTTGTGCTTTTGATATCCCTAGGTGGGAATTTACGCCCACCAACCCCTTTTGAGGGTTCTCCACAATTTTCATGGCCGAAGGAGAAAGGGCAACACACAACACGAAACACGCGCAACACCCTGTACCCCGAACGTGGAAAGCCACAATGAAACTTGCATGTTAGAGGTACTGTCACCTCTGTCGGAGCAGCTTCTGGAGGAAGACGTGATTTCTACTCAGGGTGCAGTTCTTGCGACGCTTCTCTCCCGGAAAGGCCGTTTGTGCACGCCAAAAGAGGATGGCTGAAGCGGTTAGTATGTGCTATTCCTTTTTTGGAAGTACTAGTGAAGTTTCAGCACGGAACTTCAGGAATCAATGCCACTTTTTGGGTGTTGGCGGTTTTTGTGGCGTGCGCCTTTGATCAAAAGGCCATACCTTTGACGTACGTCAAAGTTTTTTTTTTCTCGCTGGTCCATTTGAAATTGGAAGCAGGAGGGGGAAAATCGGTGGACGCACCAGTTGGAAATGGTGGTTTATCAAGAGTTCATCTATCCTAGGTGCGAATGTCCATCCAGCATCTCCTTTTTTAAACCCTTCAAGCCCGTTTGATTGTCCCGGCTTGTCTAGACAAAGCCCCCTTCCGACATTTCTGGATGGCCTTGTTGTTTCAGGGTATCCTTTTCTGTTTCGCCAAAGGGAAGCTGCCCCTTTCGAAGGTTGTCCCGGACCCAAATGGCCTCGTGACTGCCCAAGGTCTGCGACTGCCCGAGGTCCTCGCGCGCGCTGAGTCAAAAAAGCCAGCGGACAAAAAGGGACTGGATGGATCGCAAGGGGCCGGAAAGAAGGGGTTGCGTATGTGACAGGTTTGGTCGGAATTTCCCAGTAGACTGTGACCCATGCGACTCACTAAATGTTCAGGGGACTCCCTGTTGTTCCCATGTCCTTTGCGGGAAACATTCCTAGTTTTGACCGTGACTCATGTCTTGGTGAGGTGAGTAACCCAAGGCCATTCCTTCTTCTACAGTACATGACCATAGAGATTGCCTATGGCTCGCATTGTGTTTGTCTGG